>AXCM01005465.1:0-17757 GCA_000473375.1 Anopheles culicifacies | reverse complement strand
CAAAAAGCATGAAGATTTGTACCAGTTCGTGGTAACTCCATGGTATCCCAGGAGCGTTGTGTCTTACCTGCAATTTTGGGGTGCCTTTTGAATAACGAATAACGATGGTGGTATACCCGGTGTGCAATAAACCATCATGACCGTCTGGTGCTATAGCGAGTGTTGCTACCATTGGTGTAACGGAATCACAAAACGACGTCCATGTAACAACGACAATGCACAAATATTAAGTTCTCGCTGAAGGTGTGGGGGGGGGGCACCAAATTTTCTGTGTTTCGGGAATGTACATGCTCCGGTTGTGCCTCCACCGAAGACATACTTTCAGGCAATAACGTTAAAGTTTTGCACTCGAAGCTGGCGTCAAGATTATGCACAAGTTTTCAACAAATGCAGTTCAACTGTAGGAAGTGTGTACTTTCGCCGATTGTGATGTCGAAGTTGCACGAAGGCAAAGTTCATACCTTGTGCGATTTGTATTCCTATTTGTGGAGAGCTAAATCGACTCGAGTGTCGTCTTTATCAAACACCCAACAGTAAGTATGTTCGTACGGGGAAAAAACCCCATCCCACCAGCTGTGAAGTAATAGGTTTGACTTTAGCATTCCACAAAAAAACACACTTCTGCTTCTGGATTTAAATGCAATGAAATATGACGGCGCGGCTCGTGCAGGGTTAAATGCAAGTTGACATTCAAGAACGCAGGAAAAGGGAAAAAACAACTGCACATTGAAAAGCTTTCTCAAGGACATCGAGATATCCACATCTTATCACGGTTGCTGGTGCTGGATCACACACCTTCCCAACGAACTGCTTGAATGTCTTGACGCTGAGGCAACACGGATGACGATGCAACTGATAGACCACGTGCACAGTAACTCCGGTGGCGTTACTTCAGACCCGTTGAATTTTACACTCCATCGCGTCACACGATCTATCACAACGATCGGCGTACCGAGGTGAAGCATATTTATGCTACCAGTTTACACTGCAGCAAGAGATTTATGTGTACACGAACACATACACACACACACGTTACACCCGATACTACTGATGTTTGCGCATGGGAAGACTGATTTTGCCCGTGAATAAATTCATTCCAGGGAATGTACGTGCGAAAGAACGCGCACATGATTTGTGATTGCGGTACATTTTATAACTGACGCTTTTGGAAAAGCAATTGTGCGGTAGGTTTGGGTTGTGTGCGCGACGCAATCCGATGGAAATAATACTTATTGATAAAGCGTTGTGTTTGAAATCTGCATAACCAAATATTTAATTCCCGCTTTTATCGTGGTGAACGTTTGGTAAACATTTATTTTAGGTAATTGTTTCAAAACATTTGCACAACAGTGAACCATCAGTGTGGCAAACATTTGCTAGTCATTTAACACCACAAAAAATGCAGTTAACTGACACACACGCATTGAAGTCGTGAGCAAATTGGACGAAGCACATCCTTCAAGAGGGAAGAAAATGGCTCCTGGGAGGCTGTGAGAGAGTTACCACTATTCTACCGGGCCGTCCCTATCATGATTCTTAAAAATTGAAATTTTGAAACAAAATTCAAACAATTATCATATCTCAGGAGTTCAGCTTAAAAACTAAGTTACTGAAATTTCCAATCTTAATATAAAAACTTGTAAAAAATCAATCTTAACAACTTCCCGAGAAATGTACAAGTTGCTTAACCCTGCCTTAGGTCAATGGACTTTTCCTTTTTTATTCTTTACTTTTTCTCTCGTAAAAGGAAACGCACCATTGCAACCTTATCTCATATTTTCTCACTTAACGCCTCTTAACGAGCTTTGCCTTACCTTTTCTTCCAGATTACACTCTTTATAAAGTTGTTTTTGTTTTTTTTTTTGCCTAGAAAGACGAAACATAAAAGAGAGAAAAAAACGGTTTGCCGGTCGTCATAGTTTTTCGTTAAAAATGTCTTTCATCTTGTTACGGTTTCTTTTTTTTGCAGCACGGAAATACAAATGAAATCAGCAAAGCACATGAACCCGACAACAATGACACGTCCTGTCTGTACGGTGGTACATCGAACCCTGGGCGAAGCAACCATCCCACCGAACGGTCCGTTATCGGCTCTCAACTGTGATCAAAATTAATTCCACTAAATTGATTCAAAATTCCCCGTCCGCGAAAGTAAATTATTGGTCCCGTAGCTGGGACGCGCAACTCGTCTCCAACTCCAGCAGCCTATCTCCGTCGGCTGCCACCCTTTTGCGGGAAGTCCGGGTGAGTGCCTGAATGACAGGCATAAGTGTCCCTTGTTTCGTTCCACTATCCACCACTCAACTAAATTGGAGGGGCATCCACACAACTTCGCAACAGAAACAACTCAAACAGTGACCCGAACGGGGTCGTGCTCGTTTTGCTGAACTTGATTTCCTCCCTCGACTGCACTATAGTTTCCCATCGCCCACTATTTACAACCCCCAAAACGTTTCCCATACAAAAACCGAGGCCTCTTTCTTTGGGGCCAGAAGTTCACGGCACTGGGGAGTGGAAAACGGTAAATTGAGCAGAATGGGTGTAATTGAAGGCGTTGAAATTTATTGTTTCTTGTACTTGAAGCGTACAATTTATATCCCCACGGATGGTTACACAGCTGAGGGTGAGGGATGAGATGGCTAACCGACGGGGTGCAAACGGGGATTGCTCACCGACGGCTGATTTCAATTCCTTGGATCTTTTTGTTCGCTTTGCCGCTACCGTTCAGAGTGCGCTCTTGACGAGGCAATTCTATGCTGGTGAAACGGTACGTCACACTGGCGGAAAGGTTGATAAGGGTAAGGATGCTTCCCCAATGCACCCACGAATAGAAACCCACGATACGGTAAGTAAACGAAAATGGAAAAGAATTTAATTTCGTCTACTCCATTGCGCGCCTGGGCTAGAACCGAAGAAGGAAAGGACGTTTCCAAATCTGGTTAATGCTTGGGTCCTTGAAATTTTCCCAACAATACTTCGGGATGGAACAAAAGGAAAACCTTCGGCCCACCGTTGCATTCAAAAGAACGCCTCGCCTAAGCCTGAGAAAAGAACACAAGAACAGGAACGACAACCAACCAGAAAAAAAACACACACACACACAGCTCATACACAAGGTGAGCATCCATTGTGAGCCCTCCGAACTCGACTGTCCGTGGGAGACTAATTCAGTGAAGCTTATGAATAAATTATGAATTGCTCAAGTCCCCAGCGTCTACGGTGGCGTACGTCGTTTGGCAACAGTGGCATCGTTGGGGTGTTTGGTGCCGCAAGGATTTTTGCTATATTTTCCCTTTTCCGTTTCACTACATCCTTTCGCTTCTCTGCTGGCCGTTATTCATGGTGATAGTCGTAGGCAAAAACAAACATTCATAAAGTAGTGCAATTACGGTAGGAATACCAATTAGAGCTCGTTGCCCGGCGGTTTGTAGATGTGGATGAGCTTCTCCTCTGAGTCTTTTTTCTTCAGCTCATGTTGTTTTTTTGTTCACGTTCGCTCTCGCGCTAGAGTCTTTCAAAAAAAGGAAATCTACTCCCTTCTGGTGCCTTACTGTTACACGCTACGCGGCCACGAGCGTTTTGCGACCAGTGCAAATGATAGCGCACGACAAACAGACGGGAAATGAACTTTTAACTCCTTCAAGGCGCTGGTGGTCCATTACACGTTCTGTTACGGACTACAGGTTCGGTGTTATTAAGCGAACGGCATGCTGTTCTGTCCAACCCGCGAAAATATGCTCATTTTTATGCGGTGGAACATGTTTTTTTCCTCACGCAATACATCGCTTGCAGCCATATTGCAACGATGGTATAAAGTGTGAGAGACACACAGAGTCAAAGAATCGCCAGCTACCGAATTGGGGTGCCAACCACCACCGGATGTGCCGCCATTCAGCCAGATTTGCAACACCACAAAGATACAACCCGGAAAGTTTTCAACACACTACAACCCGCGACCGGAAATTACAGACCATTTCGGTAACCGGGGCCGATTTTAGTAGCCGCTTCCGCCACTAAATGGTTCCCAGCGGTAGCAAACGAAACCGTTCGCCCACACTCCGTTGATTGGCGTTTGTTTGGTGCAAAAACCCCGTCCACAGCGACCAGCGAACATGCCTGACTTATTCATGGATTATGAGTTTATTAAATAAAAGTTATGCATCCGCGGTTAAGTCCCATTGCTCGCGTGGGAAACTGGAATCTTTCCATTTTTTCCCCCTTACTCTTCCTTGCTGGAGCATCTTGCCTGGAACAATTATGGCAGCTTGTTTGGAATGAATTATTGCATAATGCACGGTGCCCGGAGATGCTAAATTATGCACGTGTGGATTACGGACAGGATGGTTTGGTGTTGTTTGGTGGTCGCCGCTACTGATTACATGATGATAGGGGAGCTTTTGTGAGTAAAAAAGACACCGTTCGAGTTAAACGTACCAGCAAGCCAGAAGCGCTATTAATCAACTAGAATAAAGAATTGCATCCGCGAAGGTTGTTTTTGTGCTTTTGAAGATGGTGCAAAAAAGACGAAATGCAACCAGATGATGACCAACCCATTATTTCATGCACAATTAAGAGGCTTACAAGCGGAAAATGTAGCTTTGCTGTCATATGTATATTGTGAATTGTAGTTTAGTAAGTGCAGCCAATTTATAATAGTCATTTTAAGAGCAGTAATATAACTGCGAGGGATTATTCGTCTTCGTCGAGGAGCGAGGACAACATGAAGCGCTATAACATGACCATGAGATAGGGTAGATCGAGATCTTAATTCTGGAAAAATACCAGAGGGCTAAAGGAGGCTTTATTCCATTCTCCCAACAGATTAAGAATAAAGAACATAATTAAGTTTAGAGTAGAATGAATTTTATATGATTGTAAAGGAATTGTTTTAATTTTTTTATTTAGAACTAATGGTGATCACCAATTTTATCCTAAAAGACTTGAAAAATACTATATCAAATGTATATTTATCTTAGAAGCCCATCTTTTCTCAGGTTTTGAGAAACTAGGGTAAGACATTAAATTTATGCTTCCTCAAGAAGTAATTGGCTAGGGAGAATTGGGAAAACATGCATAATTTAATATATTTTATCGATATGGCGAAAAACATTCTAAATGATGAAGGTATTCGAGTTAATAATAGTCGAGATCATTAAAGGTTAGTCAGATGCCATTATTTTTTTCCAACAAGCGAATCTTTTGTGGTTGTTGTGAAACTTGACAACATTTACATTAGACATAAGATTCAACTTAGCACAAGTTACGTCAACTGTTCTACAAGTATTCAAGGCACACGAACAATAATGTGCAAACTAGGACTTTTCTTAAGAAGTTGCTTAACATTTAAGATGATGGTCTCTTTATTCACAAATGGTTTATAAAATAACAAATGGTTTATAATATTATGATTTCAAATACATTAAAATAATGACACTTGTCAATTGAATAAATAGCCATCTTTACTATTCTCATCAGAACAAAGAAGGACAAATTAAAACATGGTTCAAGGTGATGGAAATAAGAACTAATTAAAACACATTCTCTCGTTTGCAACGCCACGCTCAAGCCCTTACTTCAAGCGTCAGTAATGCCGGAATAATCCCCGATTCCACCGTCAACCCAACAACAGCTTGGGTTGGAAAACAATTCAATAATACTTGCCCGACCCGCTCAACAGCTAACATTGTTGCAAGAATGCAGATTTGTTAAAGTACAATTCAAAAAAGGCAGGAACGGACACCAAACCCCCGCTGGGAACTTGTTTCAATTAATCCTCAACATTGCAAACATCAATTTACAGTGCAGTTAAATAAATTTTCTAATGAATCAGGGAAAGTTATTTCCAACTTTTTCGGCAAAAGGGAAAAACTTTCACTGCCATTCCGGTCCCGGTCCAGGTTGAGGTAGGGTGGGGCCAGTAAATGTAGATGATGGTGAAGTGCGGGGAAAGCAACTGCAAGGATTCCAGCTTACCGTGCAGCATATTTCAACATCAACGTTTTCTCTCGCTCTAGATCTCTCTCGTTCTCCTCTTCGATCCACTTCGTATTGAGTGCAGGAAAATGGTGACGTGTTATCGTGACGCTGTGCAACGTGGCGAGACCAAGTTAATGGCTGTTTGTTGTTTGTAAGGACGAAACTTTTCGTGATATGCTTTTCGTGCCACAAGCTCGGTACGTTCGGTGATATTTACAAATTTCGTACCCACGGACCATGCATCCAATGCTGCTCGATGGGTTCCTCTGCTGCTGGCTTCAACAACCGGGGTGGAATTTAACCCATTACGACCGATTAACAAGAAAAACCAACAATCTAAAACGCTTCAATAAAGTCGCTTCTGCCTCCGGCACTGGCATGTTGCCTTCCCAGTTGCAGGCACGGGGATTATGCAATGCACATTCTTGCATTCTCCCATCCCACTGCTGCGGACAAACATCGTGGGACAAGATTAAGTTTGAATTAGCCCCGGGGAAGATAAACCGTGATTCTAAATCCGGTGCAATTCATCGTATGAAAGATGCAGCTAGAGCGAATATGGATAACAAATTAACAGTACCTAGCAGCGGATCGGCATCAAAACTTCAGGATAGAATCAGAAATTATCTGTGCTCAGAAATACACGAAGATTAGTTGTGAGTTTTGAGAGCATATGTTATTAATTTATTATTTTTGACTAAAATTAAAATTAAAATTAATTTTAGTCTAAATTTAATAAATTTTTACTTTTTCTACTCTTTCAGTTTTGATATTAAATGTTACAGACAGATAAAAATTCTTTTTAGTTTCAAAGAACTCAGTGCAAACTACAATCTAATGAATACTCATTCTTCAAAATATTCAACTTTCTTTACACATTATTAGGTATAAGTTTACCAAATTATATTCAAGAAAATTATTAAGAAAATAAACATAACGGAAACATTTTCACTTATCTTTAACTTTGATCTTTGAGTTTTGAAAGCTCCCATTTGTACGATCAAAGCTAGTGTCAAACTTGCCAACACCTTTCGTTCCATCTTTATACAGTAAAGTTTGAACCACTTATTGTGAGCCGATTCCTGAATGCTCGATTCCGCATACACACGCTGCAAACACACCTGTTCTCGGCATATACGACAAATAGAATGGCCGGCAGCATGTTTTCTGTGAACTTTCACCGAACGCAAGCACGGCACGAGCTCATAACCGGGCAGCTTTTTCAGGAACAATCAGGCAAACTCTCACTTCGGTCGGTGTTGGAGCAAAAACCGACCCTAGGAAAAGGTAAAAATAGGTTATCACAATTGTTATTCTTTCTCCTATGACGCTTTAGGACACCGCAGGACACAGGGACCTGAACATCCTTTCATATTGCTCACTCCCTGTCTCTCTCTCTCTCTTTTTCTTTCTCTTGCTAAGCTACATCCAAGCTACATAGAGTGGGAACTGGGATGGCAGTAAAATGGCATCGGCGACACGATTCTTCCTTTCACAGGCGACGCACAGAACGGTTTCCAGCAGGCACAAGTCACGAAACAGCACAGCCCGTAGAATCGTCAAGTGCTGTGTTGCGAGTGGGGTGCAACAAAAGTCCTTTGTTGCGACGTTTATCAAACCGACACTATCGCTTCCCCTTCAATATTTTCCCAAAAACCGCCCCGGCTGGCTGTTGGGGGCCACAAAGATGGCCGGCTGCTGGGCGCTTTTGTTGCCATTGCTCCGAATCGGCGAAGGCCAGTTGGGTCCGTTCTATTCACGCTTTAAATGCAACGAGCCGGGTTCACAGGAGTGCCAGCACTCGACACCCACTCCGGAGGATATCTCAAGAAGCAGCAACTGAAGAAGCGTGCACTTCGTTTAATACCTTCTACGAAACCATTAGTGGTATGTTTGATTTATACAATCGAAGGGCACGGTTGTTAAAGCTTCCCGTTTAAATCATGCTCCAACCAGGTTGCAGTATGGTTTGAGTTTATTTTGCATTTAGTTTGTTCTATTTAGCAATTTAAAATTATTGCTTGCAAAATATTTTAAAATGAAATTAAAATCCATTTTTTTATTTTTATTTTTTTATTTATATATTTGATTTACTTCATAGAAAATCTGTAACATTCGACGTTCATTAACATACAAGTAAATGCGTTCTGCAAAAATGCAAAAATAACGTTCAGTTCAAAGCTCTTCGTAAAAAGGTCCATATAAATGCAAAACGCCTATCCGTTTACTCTGACCCAGTGTTGAAACGTTAAATGAAATATGGAAGTTAAACTTGACGTTACAACACCAACCACATGGAACTTGCCATCGGTGCAACACCCAACCGGTCCAGAACACTCACCACACCACAGCCGAGGATCATTAGAAATGTGTTTAATTTCCACAGCACCGGAACACACTCGGACAGCCCAAGTGCGGCAGGAGCCATCCGGCCCGGCTCGGTCTACCATCTTCGGGGTCGGGGTAACGTAGGCGAAACGAAATGTTCATGCAACAATTATTTCACACATAAGTTTTCCATGAGCTCACGCGAATGAACAAACCCATGCCGTTTGTGAGCTACGGTGATTTTCCCACGTTTCCCGTACAGCAGGCAGGGCCAAAAAAGGGGGATGCTTGGTTGAATTGTGCAAAGTAAACACACGGGCACCAACTGCGACCGAGGGCCGGTACAACTTTAACGACCCGATGATGGTCGCAAATTTATGCTTCCGAACTGAAGACAAACCATTCCCTCGTTCCGTCCGGTGAGCGAGGGTGGGTTTTTTTGTTTACGAAAGGTACAGTGAAGGGATGAAAAATTCAACAACTACAACCCTCCGTAATGGCGATAACAAAAAAAAAAACAAACTATCAACAGAAATGCAGAAACTTTTCACTAAGTGATTAAAATGAACTATGGCACACCGTTTGACTGAATAGGCGATACCTGGCAAACAGACTGTGTACTGGAGTGGTTGTTAAATGGTGGTTTGTAAAAAATATATGTATTATTGTTGGAACACGGGTTTGTGCGAGCGTTTGTTGGCCGTCTCTATTTGGGCAGGTAGTAAGATTTCAATTTAGAGACAAACCGAGTGGGAACATAAAACAATTCAGCAGAATGTGTTAATAAGTTATTACAAAACACTTGGAAATTAATTAAACTTTTCTCTCAGTTTTGTGTTGGTAGGTTAGAGACAGAAAATAGTTTCATAAAGTTGTAGACATGGTTTTTACCCACACTTTAGTTTGTAATTAAATTTATTGTAATTCAAAATTGAATTTAAATGATCTCAAACATTTTTTCATTTATGAATCAGCAGCAGTGTGTACTCGAGACGTGTGCATAACTCGAAAGAGTCATAATAGCATGGTTTAATTAATGTGTCGTTACTTTTTTGGAGAACTGTACGCACTCACTCATGAATTGATTAATAAGTCAAGAAAGTTTTAGTGACATGCAATTCGCTTTAACAAACACATAATTGTACAACAGGAAACAGGAAATAGTCGACAGGAAACAAAACCAACCCTAACTGCTATATCTAACAAAAGAATAATAACGTTCGAAGGAGTGAGTTTAAAAAGTAGCTCTTCAATGATACTCTGTCACTCAGAATCAATTTACCTTAGTGAGTTATTGTTCTCATCTCCAGTTTCATCATTCCAAGCTGTTTTTTTTTTTCAGCTGATATACCAACTAAAACAAAATGTTCTCGTCTATCTCTTGCTGTTAGTAAAACTATCATTTCGGCCAAAATTTAATGTGCCATTCGTTCTCAGTCTCCATTCTAACAATTCAGTGAGTACTCTGCCTACAAACCTACCCGCTTGATTTGATCTGATGCACAAGCAGCACCGAATTAGGGCACTTGTTACGAATATGAGATAATCGTTACCCACCGTGGCCACTAAATCATACCCGTACGCTGTGGGGATTGGTCCCACAGTGTACGGAAAGGCTCAAAACCACCCGTACGTACTACGTACGCCAAACTAAAACTCAACCGAAAGCCCATCCTTTTCCGTCCCCAGATCGAGGAACCCATTTGTGGCCTGTTTCCAGAATCGGAATCCATTACCGCAACTTAAATGACCAACCCGGTGCCATAAATATTCGCTCATTATAATGAATTTTTCGGCCAATCTCGTTCATCCCGGTTTGCCGTGCCGGTTGCCCTGCTAGCGCTCCGGCACGGATAGGATTATTAGAATATTCTGGCCAGACAGGGCCGTCCATTGCCGGTGGCCTTTTCGGGATTGGTGTGCATGTGTACGCGACCGCACATTTCATGTGCTGCTTTCTTCATATTTTAGATGAAAGCCTCCCAATGCCGGCTCTTTGGCCAATCAGTTGAGTAAATCATAAGCCCACCAATATGTCTTTATTATACGGTTCTTTCTGTAAACTGTAGCTCAATTCCAGTAATATGCTGAAAGTTATCGTTACTTTTTTACCATCTGCTATCACCTATTTAGGTTAACGTCGGCTTACTTTATCAGTTTCATAATTAATAATAGTAAAGAGAATACAATAAACAAATTGCAAGGTAACTTTCATGCTTCAGAAAAGAAAAACTCTTCCTTCCATAGATTAAGTAACAGCTTAAGTTTATAATTATAATTAATACTTGCTAATAAACAATTATTCATTGATTTTCCAGAAAACAACTCATTCCTATTAAAAATATATTTTAAACCTTATAAACGATAATAATTCAAAATTTGACTTAAATCCGCATACCAGCAAAACTATTATTAGTTTATGAAGCCACGAGCAATTACTCCCTCCAAATGAATTCTCGCTCGCTCACCGCTGCACTGCTCCGTACTGATCTAAAATCCCCCAAAGCGTTTGTCACTGTTTCATATGCACATTTTTAAACATATTCATAGTCACTAGCGGAGCGTACACGTATCAGGTCAGCACGGATAGCATTGTCATACCATACGGTCATTTCACACATGGCGAGAGCCGGCCGAGCATTCGGGAGCATTATTTATAAATAAATGCAAAAGAATCTTTTAAATACATGCACGATACGCAAACCTGCTCCCTATATGTACACGCACACGCTACACAATCGTACAGAAACGCAAGGGAAAAAGTAAATAATTCCAGATATTTATTCCTATTTGAAAGCGACCAAAACAAAAACCCAACCCGAAAGGGAAGCAACAACGTTGGGAGGATGGTAGTGCGGTGGATAGTCAGGCAACCCGTTGCCAATTCTGCCCGCTGGGTACCAGTACCAGTATCTTCCGGTGCGGATGGTTCGTGCGGCTGCAAATGCATTCAGAAATTATAAATTATTAATGAAATATGTACGTTTTCAACACCCAAACCGTTAGCAGATGGTAGCTTTGGTGAGTATATGTATGTGTGTGTGTGTGTGGTTTCAGTAGAACATTTATGTGTTTTTTGTTCATTTAGTTGATTTGCAATCTTTATCTGGTTTATCCGAACAAGCAGGAAACAACCTTAGCCCACATCGATGCGCTGCTGCTTTGTTTCAAACGCTACTATCGAGCCAAAGACGACTCTCAAACTGTTTGGTGCAGCTGGCTTATCAACCCCGTTTGCCTCATTGAAAATCCCATCACAAGCTGGAAGGGATTCAATAATTCACCGGACATGAAAAGTAGCATCAACCGAATTACGCTGCTTACAGTCGTTCACAGTAACCAGCTGGCATTGTTGCAAATTTGCCACAAATCATTTGATCATCTTATCATGGGTATGCCTTGTAACAGTGAACAAAACAACACAAAAGGCGAGTCCTATTAGCCGACGTACTAAGTAAGCCCTTGCCAGTAACACCAGACACGATGCAATCAAACCAAACAGACGTAGTTCTTGGGACATTTGAAACTGCAAAGCAGAGCATAGAACTGATACTTCCCATTTCTGGCAACAACGGAAAAAAATTGAATTTGGAAATGGCTCCACAGCTACTTCAGAGCACACTAACCCGTTCTGTGTCTGAACACGGTAGGAACTTAAAGAACTAACCTCACACGCCAGATGTATGGGTAGATGCGTACGACTGTGCACGGTTGCCATTTCGTTTGTGTTTGCAATTTGCAGCACGCCTCTGGTATAATATTTATCATCTTCGCTTCCAATCTCCAAATGCTTGCCGGAAAAGAATGAAAGCGATTATTCCTTGCTAAGCTCGTTCTCGTCTTTGCCGAGCGGGCACCGGTACCAAGCGTTCGACCACTCGAGCGGTTGCTCCGACCAAACGACCAGACGGCATAGCACGTCACAGCCGGCGAACTCGATTTGTATATTTTACCATATAGATGGTATCAGCTGACATTCCGGGCTGCTAAAGACGAAAAGATGGAAGATGGATAGGGATAGGGTGGCAAACCCCGACACCCAAGCACCAGCGTCGGAATCCGACTGAGCGAGCCGTGAAAGTTGAAGTGTTTTCTGCACACACTCCGTACCGGTGAGCTGCTGCTGACGGACTATGCCCAGCACCGAAGATACACCGTCTGACAGCTAGCGAATCGAAAGGACGACTTGACCCAACGATGCAAGATGTTGGGGTTGTCGAGTAGAGGTTGAATGCTAAGCAGCTCGTCAGCAGTGGCAACCGTCTTTCGCAAAACGTAAGGTACGTGATGATTACTGGGTTAAGGCTTCATCCCGATGTGGGACAATCCTGGGATACCGGTTTAACGGTACGAAGATGGTGAAGATGATCAGCTTCACGCCAACCGGAGTTTTGACGGGTGGTGGGACACGCGCACACTGGTGTATGGAAATGGAGCCAGAAATCAAGACCACATGTGCCTGCACGGTACTGTACGGTGTGGTGATCTTGTCGGAAATTCGAAAGCATCCCTTTCAAGAGTGATGCTCTCCCTCTTCTCTATCGTCGTCGATGTGTGCTGCAGGTTGATTTTCAGTAAATCATCCGTCCATCTTCCAACACACCTCCGGATAACGGAGACGGGCGGGAGTACCCCCGTTATAAATAGGTTATATCTGATCGGAGCGATGTGTTGCTCTGCCTGGGACACGTCGACGACGACTCCCGGCGGTGTCGGGGTTGATTCACGTGCTGCATGCTAAACTGTCCTTGTTGCCCGTGTTGCCCTTGCTGCGCCCGCCCAGGTATAGAGATTTGCCGGAACTGCTCGGGACATACGGAAGCGCAATAACTTCATCATACTCAACCTGTCGTTTTGCCCTGAAGGATGGTGTTCAGTCAGTTTGGACACGAGCTCAACGACGGTCGGGATTGGGGCAGGAGTGCAAATTTCAAGGTAAGGATAACAAGCCTTTCCTACACACTTTCCCCACCAAGCAAACCGCATTCAATCGCACGTGTGCGCTAGGTGAATAGTAGTAGTAGTTGTATCACGGAATGAGTCGTCCTTCAACGGCAACGCATCGTTTGCCTCTTCCGGACCGAAACATGCACATCTTTTTTTCCCCTCTCTATCTCTCTTTCTCAAAGCAAGCACAAACTGCCTCGGGCAGGAATAAATAGGATGCAGTTCACATTGCATCTCAGCTTCCGTCTCCGAGCTGTCCTGTTCTATCACCGATAAGAGCAGCAACAGGAGAACACTCGCGCCTGGGCCTGAAATGTGTACTGCTGTATTGAAGCATCAGTTACGCTCGCAAGAAGCTGGTTGTGAAGCTGCATTATGCATCACGAAGACACTCCTTCCCTCCCAACTGCCATCCACAGCCACGTGGACAGTATTGTATAGTACCGATGCATATTTTTGTTATTTTGGGCGAACAAACACACTCACACACGCATACAGAGATACAATCCCTTCGGTTGCCATCCGACACAATGGGGCGAATAACAATACCCTTTTCTCGAGCGGGAACTGTCATTTGAAAATAATTCCTTTCCAGTGAGAAATAATCGTAATGTGTACGCTGCGCTGGGCTCACACATATACATTTATATATCTGGTGCACCAGATCGCTGTCACCATCATGCAGCAACTTCTACTACCTGGGCTATTGCGGTAAGAATAAAAACAAACCAACACAAAAAAAACGGGAGCTCTGAATACAATCCCTATAACAGCTAAGGGAGATGCTTTATCTTCGGGTCGAGCCCAGAAGCCTCGACTATTCCTAAATAAAATGTACTGTCTCAATCTTTCAGCCAAATCCCCTTTACTTTGCAATTTATACACTGGAGGAAGCAAACCGAAATGACGGGGAACAGAGATATGGAATTAACTTCCTACCCGTCGTACCTAACAATGGGAAAATGCAATTCGTTGCTGCGGAATGGTACACACAGCCACATATTAAAACCGACACCGGGCACAAACGTTGGAATGCTTCCCGCTGCCAAGGACAAGGAAACGTAGCCCTCGAAGCTCGAGCTCGAAACTAAATTTCAGACACATTCAAATCCAGAACTCTGAGCAAGCCGTCCCCAATTGTGCGATGCCATCCTCCTGCTCTCCCGGGTACGTACGAGGTTTGAACTTTCAGCAGGGGATTAAAAGAATTACCAAGCATAATTTGTATCACAAGACGCATTATTGTGGATTCCGGTGAAACGGATTCGAATCCCGACGAAGCGGTGGTGCAGAAGGAACGAAGTGCAATCACACCCTGCAGGGTTTCGGATGCAGTTTTTTGGTTCGTTTTTCTTACGCTTTCGTTGTGCTGATACGAATCTCTGGTAGTAGTATTTTTCGTTTATTTATATCCATCCCGTTTGCACTATCGTTTGGATATCCACTGGAAGGTGTAGTGCAATATACATCCAGATTCGTACAGTTCCTGCTAAACTGATCACTACCACCGATATCCGGTTTGATACCTCAGCTTAATCTGCTGTTTAGTTTATGTTCGGCTGCAAACCATATGAGCTTTGATTGGCAGAAGTATAATCCGCCCTCGTTCTTGGGAATAACTTTTAATGGCTAATTGTGCTGTATTATTTACACAAGCAAAAACACACACACATAGGTGCCTTTGGGAAGTTTGGTGAAACCGACTTCTGTCAGCTTACTGTAACTTTACAGTGATCCATGCATAGATAACTGGGTTCGAAGATGTAGAATGTTTATAATAGGCCAATGTTTTAGTGTGCGTATTACATTACTGAAATACCATTGAATATTTCATGGAATTTTACAAAACCGTAGCAAAACTAAGTTTGATCCAACGACAAGATGCAGTTCACGTTAACCAATTTAGAAATTGAGTGTTGAGTGTAAACGATTATATTAGTTCATTGAAACCATCTGAAAGGATTCTCGAGCAAAGTTAGTGGCATATGCATCCATTAATGAATTGAAACTTTTAATATGTTGAGCAGTTGCAACGAATCTCACATCCGGTGTTAACATTTGGAACGATCCATCACTGAGCATTCTTTGCTCAATCCACCAACACACAAGAAATTCTTGGATGGAAATGATCTGTCGGAATACGTTACATGCGACTTTGAACACACATTAGAATACAAATATATTTTATCAGAGCCCGTCTGATATACATGGACATATCTCCAATACTAGGAATCTCAGTCCATGACTTTATTCCTCTGTCCAACAACCGATCTTCATTAAGTTCGACTTCTTTTGTTTAAGCTCAACGAGCTTGATGTGCTCCAAATAATTGTGAGCTTTGAAGATCGTTCATTTTTACACCCTCCCACATTGCTTCAATCGTAACATTCGGCTCGTTTTAGGTGGTGGGCCTGTGTGGTGACTACTGTTCAGGACTCCAACTTTCATCTTTCAACTTCAATATGCTTGTTTCTATATATATGCTGTATAAAAAGATATAACCACACAGAACTACTCTAGACACCTTAAGATCGTTGACTCATAAGAGTATTGGAATTTGAAATGCTGATCTAATGGTGTTCGGAAATGTTCTCACTTCCTCAGGTAAATTTTGTGATAAGTAAAATAAAATTTGCTAGAAAAACTATACTTTATTTGACAGTGAATAATAAATGTTGCTCTATAGTGCATAATGAAAACAAGCCACGATCATGATAGCTATAGTGAGCTATTATTCATCCCATCTACACCCATCTGATTTACACTGGAACTCGCTAAAGTATCGATTGCGCACACAGTAAACACGGTCGCTCCATCCATTACCTACGTTGACACAGCATTGGTTACAGATCAGATCATTGTCACAAATCAACGGCATACCCACGGCCAGGATGGTTTATAATTACGCACCAGCCCAAATTTGGGTGGGGACATTGATATTCTCCACTCCGTTCGATGATTATCTGATTGAACGGCAAACATTGCATAATCAACGCTCCGGCTCCGATTCGGTTCACCATTGTTGATTTGAATAAACTTAATAAATTCCCGTACCACCATACCCTTTACCTTCCAACAGGACATCCCCGCTCGCATCCGTAAACCATCGTCATTAGTCTCACCGCATACCTAGGCAAATTAAACTACCCCACTGTACGAAACAAAGCTACATAAACAAAAGCTTCAAATGCAAGCACGAAAAACTGTCTGCATATCGTTAGCACTAAGCATTAGCCTCGACCCAAGTATCATTCAATTGCTTTCCACACATTTGGTGTTTTTTTTTTTTTTTATACCACCCCTACTCGGAAAAGCGGTTATCTAGGATTGGCACTAATGAATATAGAATCGGGTCGAGTCGAGTCCAATATCCGCAAACGGCAAACAAAATAAATTATTTTCCCGGCACGCAGTTCCGGGGTCCGGTCTGCATCAGGAAGATTGATTCGGTATAAATTGTTTAACTTGTTTTCTTTTCTCCCCTTCTTCCTTTGCCACCTTTCAGCGATGCCGATTGTGGTTGGTGTATAAAACCGAATGATAGAAACATAATTTAACCGCAATCGCAACAAAAGCTTGCACTTGCATCCACTGCCATCGCTTAACGGCAAAGTTGCAGTGAATTTAAATTGCACTTCACTGTTCGAAACGGGAAGTTCTGGTTGGAGTTTCCAACACAGCAAGACATTGAACTGTCATCATTCGGCACAGTTCGAATACGTTCATGGTGTGTTTCTAGAGCAAGGTAGGAAGATGTGCCATTTCTTCCACTAAAGTAGTTACCGAATCCAATCAACAATCAAATATAATGGAATGTATATTGTTAGTGTGAGCGTATGGGTGTGTATACCGTGAGTTCTTCGATAGGAGACTAGCTGATGACAGACAGTTCGAGTTCATTTCTATATAAGACATCGAGAATTGTTCATCCTTACTGGCTGTTTTTTTGAAGCAACAAGGAGCACCGAATCGATTTTTTTGTAAACTCCAAGTTGAGCGATGACGTCAAAATCACAAAGATTTAATTAAGAAATGTTTATGTGAAATTTCAATTTTATATCCCATTAGCATTCACGCAATTCTCCGGTTTCAATCGAAAAAAAACATGCATAGATTCTATTGAACCTTCTAGACAATGCTATCAATATTTCCCAAAAAATAAAACAATCGCATTGAAATTGAAATACATACACGAGAAGTTAAACACTCGTGCAGGAAGAAAATTCCGAACTCGGACAACAACTTCCAGTAGCAGTTCCGGCAACCGGAGGAGATGAAAGTAAAATAAATGCTGCACTGCATAATAAATTTAAGGCTCCTCGTGCCCACCCTTCCATCAAACCATGCCCTTCATGCTCAGTGCCTCCAAACAAAAGATGTGCCAAATTCCGCAAAACACGTTCGGTGTAGAGCAGGAGCGGGATAAAACTTTGCCCCGTAAAACTACCACTAACCACCTGGACCGGGTGGTTCGACCACACCGAGCAACATTAACCATCGGACCGG
>KI424011.1:17788-30911 GCA_000473375.1 Anopheles culicifacies | reverse complement strand
AGACCGTAAGAGATTATTGTTTTAGTCAAGTGCAAAACCACATGGCGAGAACCGTCGAGCGGTAAACTCACCCGGAAAAGCAAGATTTCTGCACCTTATCTGCACCGCATCAAGCCGGAACCGTGTGGTATTATTGTTGTTTGTGCATTTAGCAGCAACAACAGCTCTCATTTGCACCACCAACACACGCACACATTTGGATGAGTTGGGCAACCGTCGAGCGGAAACTCATCCCTGATGGCCCTGATGGTACTCCAACATCTGGTGTGGATTTGCAAGCGGGGTGTAGCTTGCCAAATAACTCTTCACCCCAAAAACCGAGGAAAATCCGGGGCCCAAGGATCATCCGGTCACTTGTGGTGAAAGGCTTCTGCCAACGGGATGTCGTCTAATTGAAACAAAGATATTGGAATATCCCAACATATACGGTCGGGTACGGTGCGATGGAAAATCCAAACGCTAAGCTTCAGACAGCAGGTGGCTGTGCCGAATATTTGATGAATGGAGTGCTGCTGGTCTAATACAGTAATGAAATCGATTTCCAATTCTTCCCGTTGCACATGAACCAATCCTTGCAGCGATAAAGGCAACACAGCTATAAAAAACGTCACGAAGCAAGAAGTTTCCACCAAACGAGTCCTGGTGAAAGATTGAAAACAAAAAAAAAAAGGAAAAACTCCCAGACTTGCGTTCGTCCGTCCATCATCACTGCACTCACTTTCCCTCTCAAAACACACACACATACAAACAAAACATACACACATACGGACAACCACGTAAACATAGTTCGCGAATGGCTGCGTGCAGTCGTTCTTTGCCAAACACCAATATTTGCTCATCTTTAGAGTGCTTGAATGAAAAATGTCCATAAACCATCTTATCTATGCGGCGAATGTGTCTCGCCGATGATGATGATGATGATGCCGATGATGGTGTTGATGGAAGAGTGGTCTTGGTTTTCACTGACCTCGACCTGCTTTTCTGTGGCGAAGCAGAAACGTGACGCGGATGATGGAAAACTTGTCCCATCGTCCGGGCGTACGAAAGCTCCGAACGGAATCTCTCCACAATTCGAACTCCAATTCGAACTGTGTCTTGTTTATTGGTAAGATTTCCATACATTTTCGATTTCATTTAGGAAAAAAAGGAACTCAATTTATTAGAAATTCTTTCGTATTAGAACATTCCTTCCAACAAACGGAATCCTTATACAAACATCACAAACAGAGCTCAGGGTATCCTCTCAAGTACCAGGTACCGGGATGGGAATGGGAAAAAAAGGTGAAATTATTGTAACAACACACACCGCAGCACAGCTTTTTTTTGCTTTCCCCGCTGTATGGGTCTGACATGGATGGCCCTTGTCGGCAGGATAAAAACCCGTCCATCCATCGCCGTACGGCCATTTTGGTGTTCCTGATTTTTCGCGCTACGAACAGTCGCACGTGGTGAAGTGGTGTATTATTTTATTTCGTTTTCTACAATCAAAAGCACGTCCAAAGAGGATCGATGGGTTGGTCTTTTCGGGAGGCAATCGAAACGCTGCCGGCACACTTGGCTGACGATGACAAGCGTTTGACGCGCCGGTACAGAAACTGTCCACTTTAAATCGCTGTTGAATGCGACGGACATCGGTGTGTGTGCGAAAACCAAACAACATTTCGTGCTGCACTCGATGGCCAACATTGAAAGTGAAGTGCTTGCATTCTGCAACGGAGTGCCCTGTTTCGGCACTCCCGTACGTTCCGTTCTATAGGGGCAATAGTTTTCCCTCCGGAAAGTGATTTGTCGCAACAAAGTTGTCTCTCTCTTTGCTGCTTCGAAGATGGGTAGTCCTGTAGTTCATTTATAATTCTGTAAAAGTCACTAATTTTTATCACAAATACAAACACATTATCAATGCATAAGCGTCACACTGTGTCTTGTGTGGTTCCTCCAGTTTGAGATTACGCCCACCATCTACCGTGTCCGTCCGTCCGTTCAGCCAAGTACAACAATTTCCCATATTGATTCTCGCCTCGGACAGTACCGGCAAACGGGAAAGATGGATCCTTTTTCGCCCATCCTACCGGAACGACCGAACCGTCAACATTCCAAACGCCAAACAACACGAAGAACATCCGTTTCGGGACATGGGACTAGATTGAGCTGCCGCATAGACACAACCATCCATCCGCTCCGTAGCTGCCCGGAGGAAATAACAGCAGCGCTACAGCGCCACACAGATACGTTCTGATATGTTTCATATATTAGTTCCGTTTAAACAAAACATGCATAAATGGAAAATTGCAAAATGTTGTTTGCGCACGCTGGATGGATTGATGCTGGTGGTGGTTCTGGTTGTATTGCTTGGGATACACGCCGAACCAAACATACGCAAGCACATTCTTCACGCTGGAACGGGGATGGGGCCCAATTTTTAGGCGACACACCGACATATACTCGACTCGATCATTCTGTAGCTGGTTTGGGTATAAGTTTTTGCGGTGCTTTCATTGCTCCACTCCACTCTTTTGACATGCTGCGAAACAATCAATATGTAAACTAATCCGTGCTGTTCAACTTAAAATAGCTTCGGTGAGCTAGTGAATGTTTCACGGAAACAATTTCACGCTCGCACGGCACGGTTGTCCTTATATTTGAGTTTATTTTTCCAAAAATACAATAACCTTATTTTTGACAACTTTTGCTAAGTTGCAAAATAGAAAAAAGTCATATTTAAAAACAAAATAATCAAATATGGAACATAGACGCAATATAACTTCAGAGCAGGGTTTTTAGATATAAAATTGCTTTAAAATAAGGATAAATAGGATTATTCTAGAACCGTTTTTAACGATAATTTTTTAAAGCTTTTTTTAACATACATATACAAAATTTAACAGAAAACGATACTTAGGTGTGATCGATCAATATCGAGTCCAGGACGCTTATATCAATCGCATTATCATTATCGCTAATGATGTGGATGGCCAACATTTTGCGAATAATAACGCTTTTGCTACCTCTGATGTTTGTCAGAACAGGAAAGCGTAGCACATAGAATGAGAATGACGTGAGCTTTGGAACCTTTCTATTGATTTGTTGCAAGAAAATTGACCAAGCACCGCTCAATCTGTGACACACGGCAAACTTGTGGTCAAGAGATGACACGTTGCACGTCTCGCAAACTAATGTGGATCCTTCCATCGTTCCATCTCCCGAAAAGCTTCCCATGTGATAGCTCCCCATTCACTAGCAGGAACAGCGTGGAACGTTGCAGATTGTTTAGCGCCTTGATTTTCTTGTTTTTCAATTAATGGCTTCAAAAAACAATAATAATTTTTGATAAGGAAATAAGGACGTGGAAAAACTAATTTTCTTTTAAATCACTTCAACTTCAAACCTCATTATTTTTATCAATTTCTTCAACGTTTCTTCTTATTAAAAAAAAAAACTTGTGATTTTATAAATATGTTATCAATTGTACCATGAGCATAGAACAGTCTAAATAATTGGTAAATGATGGATTTGCGCTCTTTAAGTTTAAAATGATTTATTTGTGGGTATTGTTTTTCCCGAGTAGTTTGATTTGTGGCCACGACACCTAAAACCCTCTATGCTCAATCTGGGAGCTATGTGAGGTTCTTGGAGATTAGACATCAAAATAGAATTCTGACAAATAAGGCATTAGGCATCGTCCATTAATTACGTAACGCTTGAAGGGGGGGAGGGGAGGGGGTTCTCACTAGCGTTACATATTGTTACAGAGGCGATGGGGAGAGGGGGGGTCCAGTTTGTGTAACTTAATTTAAACATATACAATCAACCTGGGTGAGTATTGCGCTTTTACTTCATGTTATATTTTGATAGGGAAGTCGTACAAACTTGGAATTTATATAATACCAGGACAAATATGTTTGCACCATTTTGTGCTGAGAAATATTTGGGATTGTTTTTGGTCGAAATGACCGAAATAACCAATCCAGGATTGGCATACATTGCGTGTGAGCTAATTTTTGGATTGCAAAGCTTATATCTTTTGATTTAATCGTTAGAAGAATAGGTCTTCTTTTTAAGCCATTGAACGAGTTAAAAGTCTTTTTGATTTCACTTTTTATTTGACTTACTAATCTCCAAATTTAATGAATAACAGTCAATTTTGCCAGTTCATATTAGCTCACTAAACGCATAGAAACTATAGATGGGAATAACAACTCTTTTAAGTGAGTTACCTCAGGGTGAATGAGTTGCTATTCGGAGTTAACTACATTTAACTACTTTCAACAGGGTTTTGCTAGTTTTCTCTAGTTCTTTAAATTTGTCAAATTAAGTCAAAATCTCGAAATGCTTTATACTTGCACCATGGACTTTTTTATGTTTTTTTGCCGAAAAAAATAAAATAAGGAGAGGGGAGTTCGGGGTTGCGTTACGTAATATTTGAGGGGAGGTCTTTCCCAACTTTACGTTTTGTTACGATAGGGGGGGAGGGGGTCGAAAAATGCCAATTTTAGCGTTACGCAATAAATGGACCGCCCCTAGAAATGGCTAGGGCGCCCCTAGAAGAAAAGACACATAACGCCAGTTTATTCAGTAAGCATTTCTGATGCTGAAAGTCAGACACGGTACTGATTTAACTCGCCAATAATACAAGGACTCAGTTGAAATTACATCGATATCAACAGCAGTTCGTTGACATGCGTCTAAGGGTTGATGTAGAATACGTTTAGCACTTCTTGTTTGTAGAATTCCAGACAGATATCTTTACCAAATAGGTTGGCAAGGAGTGGCTTAATGATCAAGGAATTAGCAACGCTGATCTTCAAACGTCAGGACCGAGGTGCGAATCCTATACACAGCTCACCCGTACTCAGGATTAATGACTATCCTGATGCGGGAAAATCCACGACATGGAAGCCAGAAATGTCAGGCCATCTTCTTGTGTTTGTAGAGCCACAGAACCAGAAGTAGAAGGTTTATGCGCGACCGTTTCGGCTCTCAAGTAAAGTATTATTGCACAGTAACATTCCTAATGCCTCTAAATACACTCAAAATATCACCGTTTACCAAATTTGACTTCTTTGCTTGTATCATAATGCTACAGACTGACATTGTCTTCCTCGAGATTTTCCCCATAGTCCCCGTCCTAGCAGCTTTATTCTTTTCTTCTAGTTTATTCTCTAATAAACCAACAATAATTGAATGTAATGCTATTTGAAACTTATCCATCTTTTACACACTATTTATCTTTATTTCCTACACAAAGGACAAAGGAAAGGGCCAGCAAACTCGATTAACCTTTGCACCAGCAAAAGTCACCCATTTGCCGCACCCAACCAACCAAAAACAGGAAAAGGTGTCAATTTCTCTTTACCCCATGTTTCTGTGCAACGCTATCGCTACTCCTGCTGTGCTGTAAACCGATTCTTCATGGACAATTGTACCGATACAAATGGACATCCGATTAGCACAGCGTGACTTCCCGAAAGGTTTGCTTCTGGTACGAAAACATACAACCCATCGCATCGCACAGCAGGAGTTTGGGAAAATGAATCGCTGCCACGTGAATGAAGCTAGCTAATAATGGGCCATTTTGCTGGTGTATGAAATGGGATCTTATGCAACAAATTGGTAATCTTTCGACTATTGCATAATGTTCGCTAAATACCTAGGATATTCGTGATAAAATCGTTTATAGCATTGTAGACAATTGAAACAAAACACTTTAGGTCTCAGTTCGATTCAAACGGAACACTTCAGCCACTGCCGAGCACGCAATTCCTTGTAATAATTTTCCACTCCCTCCATAAAAGAAACATCCCTCGCAGCCCTGTAATTGAATGCCATCTCGATGCTGATAAAGCGAGTGAAATTGTGTACTTCTCCACACTCTCGCACACATGAAACAATCAAAACCCGATCAAAACAGAACACAATCTTCATGCGAACTGGCAACCGGTGTGTGTGAATCCCGGGAAGAAGGAAAAAAGAACGGTAAGGAACAGCAGAGTGTTTTAAATTAAAACTGATGGCACGTGGCACGCCGTGCGCCATTGTTGGTCAACGGCGTCACCGCCGATAATGAAGTCCAATGTAATGAAGGCCCGCGGCACGCTCGCTCAAGTGGCCATTGCTATTCAGCGGGCGCGTGCTGTGGGCGAGGGTTCGGAAGAAAGTCCTAGCCGATCGTTCGTATTCGTTATTCCGATGCCGATAAGCGTCGAAAAAGGTCGACGTTAACCGCAGCCGCGTATTTAAAACTAGGTACCATAATTTTTGCCATCAGCCATGAGTGTGGTTTAGAAGATTAGACGTTCTTGTTAGAAAACATTACCTCATTTCATCATCAATCTCCTCTGATTGCGTTTAATTCTATTGGTTATTCAGGAAGGCTCCATATTGTTTATGGATCGTCATAAAAAGTTAATTTCGATTGTCTGTTCGATTTATGTTTCTCGCTGAACTGTAAACGGTACACCCAATTTAGAACATGCCAATTCCGATGCTTTCCAATCATTCGGTACTCAAAAAAAAGCAAAACCCCCGTATTGGCTTGCTTTCAACCATGCGAGAGGAAAAATGAACCAATTACCACTGGAAAAATGTACGTGGCAAGGTGTTTCGCTTTTCGCTCCTCATCCCTGGACAATTTTTAACCGCGCCGCGTCCGTCGGCCAAAGCAAACAAACATTAATGATCAAACATCTGCCAGGCGTGTACGGTACCGTACCGGGCAATCCATTCATTTCATTTCATTCATTCCATTTGCCATCCCATCCTATGCACACAAATGTCCTTCGTGTTTTTGGGCTGTCGCCCCCTTTTGGTACCACAGGCTGGTACCACCCTTGCGTGTGGTGTCGCATGCTGAAGCGACAAACAAAAGTTGTGCGTTCGGCTGGCGCTAGCAAAACGAAATAGTAGTTAACTGAAATATGCTTCCATTTTTACATTGACAGTTTAACTTCATCCGTTGTTGAATCGGGGGGAAACAAAAAAAGATTCCAACACAACGAGAAGTCGGTACGGGAAATGGATGATGGGAAATTGCGATTGCCTTAATGTGATTGCAATACGATAGTTAGTTTAAAAAGCATAAATGCAACCAAATCGCATTACAGATCTACAAGCCTCGTCACGGAGATTGCCGGGACCCGATTGGGTCGATTGGGCCGGTGCAGTGCTGTTATCGCATTAGCTTCGTTTCCGTGTAAAGGATTATAATTCACTCAATGAATTAGCTGGCAAGCGAACGACGATGGGACGAGGATGATTGTTTGTGATTGAGTTAACTACGTCTCTGGCACAGTTCGTGTGTGTATTTGCATCATGTGCCGAAATCATTCCCCAGAGTAGAGGAACCACCAGTGACAACAAACGTCACACCGAGAGAGAGAGAAAAAAAGGGCTGACAATTACAACGTAACAATTACAACGGGTTTGCATTTTTCATTAACTTGTCTCTGGCCGTTTTCGGTAAATAGAACTACCGGGCACGGGTACAAAAAAAGAAAAAAAACAACCAGCCACCCGAAAAGTGTCAGTGCCCGGGTTAACATTCTGCGATAGCGGTGAGAAAACAAATTATAAACATGCGACACCATTTTTCCACCAGCGCGTGTGTGTATGTGTTTGTATTTGGCAACCAAAAACGGTTCAATTTATTTGACAATTTGTTCAAAATATTAGACAAGCATACAAAGCACCGGCAACCAAATAGATATAGCGAAATGCCAACACGTGTTTAACAGCGTTTTTCACTTGTAACGCTCCCTGGCACTACTATTTGGCTGCTGTGGCTCATCGACACACGATTAACGTAGTATAAGTAGCGTCTGGGTGGTGAAATACCAAATTTTGGTCAAATAAAACACACACAAACACGCGCGCATCTTGGTTGGGAGGGCAATTTGGTTTAAAAAGTGTTGTAAAATAAGGGAAAAGAATGAAAAGTGTCTCACCTCAGAGCAACGAGTATGCAACTCACAATAGAATGCATTATTGGGGGGAGGCCACCCCGGTGGGGGGGTACAATCACATAATAACGAGCCGTATTTGGGGGGGGTTTCGCATGCGTTCGCACCGGGAGTGAACTTCGTTCTGTAGCTGCGGCAGGATAAATATTGGTACATCAAATAGTTTCAAACACTCTCGCTCTCTCTCTCTCGAGACGTGGAATCGGCGTAAACCCTTTTCGTTTCGAAAAGCGTTTCTGTTTGCCCGAGAACCCATCGGTCCGACTAGACGGTACCGGTACGATACGTAATGTTTTTTTTTCGGTCCCTTCTTCTTCTTCTTTCCGGTAAGGCCTTTTATTTACTGATTCTGCCACAGCCAGGCTGGCGTACGCTTCATTTCATCGT
Source organism: Anopheles culicifacies (assembly GCA_000473375.1). NCBI lineage: Eukaryota > Metazoa > Arthropoda > Insecta > Diptera > Culicidae > Anopheles > Anopheles culicifacies. Next base: position 22,569 of record KI424011.1, on the reverse strand, counting down.
CCCTATCCGGTGGCCGTTATCAAGAAAAGTGTGTTTCTGCAGGATGCTCGTGCAGGTCGGTGTTGTACGGCCCCCCGAATGCGGAAGGTGTAACGTTGCAATTAGCATTCGGTGATACGGTAACATACGAAATGAACTTCCCGAAAAGCTTTCTTGGGAGATGGCTAGAGAATCGGGTTGATTGTTTGACGATCAGCAGTTGTATATTGGGAGAGTTTTGTTTGTACGTACTCGGTTGGTTGTGGCATTTTTGGCAACCTGTACACCGCAAACTGTCCAACTGTACCGATCCCAAAAGGGTGCAATGTGTTCTAAGGTCAAATAGCTCAACAATTGTAAGAATTTCCTGGGAGTCTATTAGGCTTTCGGTGCCTTTTGCGTGTGTTTGTGTGTGCTTGTTTTACATAATTAAATAACATTTACAATTGTTTCGTAATGAACATTCAAGTGCCAGCTTGTGGCTTTTCTTTCCGCCGGATTGTTTGTTGTAATTTTTTGTGGCTGGATGTTTCGTTAGAAAGAACGCCTGAAAGTATGCAATTTATTCTTTTTATTTATTTATTTATCACGTAAATGTTGTGTTCACGCATCTTTACAGCGATTAAACAAAAGATTCAACATAAAAAGTATGTTCATTTAAAGATAGTTAATGAGCAGTTAAAAATGGGAAAATAAAATACAGTGGAGTGCCGATTATCCGGGCATGTCGGAAATTGGTAGTAGCCGGTTAGTGGAATAACACGGATAAAAGGTTCCCATATTTAGATTGACAGATATTCATTTATATCATTTAGTTTAACGATTTTGGACTATTTTCACAATCATTCTCCTTAGATTGAGCAAAAAATAACTCAACACACAACTTGATAAAATAATAGCAAGACAGAATTAAAGTTATACACACAATTTTTTCCTAAGTCTGGACCAATTGTATTATTATGGACGTGTTTGTTGCTTATCCATAATTACTTTAATGTTCTTACTGCTTTTAAAGCGGTTATGGAGCAGTTCGGTGGAGGCGCCGGTCTTCGAACGGACAGGACCGAGGTTCGAATCCCATTCGGGCTGTTCCCCGGTACGCAGGACTGACTATCCTGTTTCGGGTACATTCAAGTCACCGAAGCCAGAAATGGCAGGCCAAGACCTCTCTCGAGGTTGTAGAGCCAGAGAAGAAGAAGAATGAGGATAGAGCAACTGTTGTTTTTATATTTAACAAATCAAATTCGTGTTCCCAGTTGGTACGTAACTGTTCATCAGTAAGTACGAACGAGTATAAAAACACCTCATTCAAAACAAACATGGCCGAAACGATATGAAGATGTCATTTCTGGTTAGCACGGATAATGGGACAGCCGGATAATAGGTACCCGTATAATCGGCGCTCCACTGTAGCGAAGATCATTTTAAAAAACATTAAAAAAATATATATTACGCCTGAATGTATGCAAAAGATAGAATAAATTGCTTACTTACAATTTCCATCCCATATTTAGTGAACGTTTTGTTATTATTTTAAGTTTTCTAGCAATATATCAGCACAATAGCAGTACCAACAAACCATCCCATCGTCAGGTAGTTGATCTTTTACCGTACACCGTACACTTTCTTCCTTCCATTGTCACAGTTCCGGTACAACCTCCGGTCCTTGCCCCAAGGGCCACAAACGGGAAGGAACGGGAAGATGCATGCGGTCCATAGAAGACACGGTCGAAACCATTCAACGTGACCATTTCCGTAAGCCCCGTTTCTAATTGTATACAATAGGAACCGTGTACCTTTTATTTTGTGTTATTCCGTTCGCAATGCTAGGGCTACAGTAATTCAAAAGGAATAGCGAGTTGAGTTGCGTTTCCGTTGTCTTGCGGAGGATGCGAAAACGGACACAATGTAACGTGAAAATAAAATAACAAACAAATGAACACTGGGCATTGCATTGTGGATGTGGGATCTTTGCAAGAGTCTTTCATGTGTTGAGAGGGTTTTTAGAGACACGAAACTTTTATATAATTTACACAACGAATCAAAATAGATCAGTTTAAATATAGAAATTTCATTCTTAGATACGCATTTTGTTCGTTTTTTCCCCAATTTTTCTAATTTTCTTTTAATTTTTTTCTGTCCAACTATTTTATTTTTCTTCCTGCTGTTCCTTCACCGGAAGTACGTCATCATTACGTAGCAAACCCCGAAGCAACACCCTCACGGTGATCTTCATTCCATTGCAAAAGGATGACAGCTCCGTCGATCCGTCCTCGTCCACCATTGTCCGTTTTTGGGCGGTGGAAATGTTTTGTAAATAAATAATGCATGTTTTGACCCGGGCTTCAAACGGGATCCCCGGGTACTACAACAAGGAAGCAATAATGCACGCAATAAAAACAGCTTCCAGTGCAGATATGCGACAACAAGGAAGCTGGCAGACAATGGAAATGAACGTCTCGCCGCATAAAACCGGTGGCCTGGCACGATTGACTTTTTATTTGCGTTCGTATGCGTGTCCGTGCACACCGGACAAACCCGGGGTCCGTATCCGGATGCGGTACAAAAATCGATGTTCAGCTGAATGGAGAGTGAATGCATCGTGTAAGTGATAATCGTGCAGCATCATTGCAGCCAAGCCAGTTGGGTCCGGGCATCTGAGCAAACAGTGGGCCTTTCGGTGGGCTTCTTACCCGTTGCGAGGCGGCAAGCGCGTGGGCAGGTTGCCGAGACGCGTTTGACACCTTTAAGACGTGAATGCAGCAGCATCCGAAAGCTCCCTAAAAACGGGGATAAGAGAGCGTAGCGAAAGCATCGTCAACATCCCAAACCATTTCTTGGGCCGGTATGTGTGTGTGCCGTGTGCCGGGTGCTAGACCAACGATGACGACGCAAGGGACGACACATACGCTTGCGCTATATCGCCAGGAAGAAACGATTATCAAGCTGAGCAAACATCATTAGAGATGGACGGGCCACGAGACGAGATCATGCCCAAGGAACCGTGACAAAACGGGTAAAAGGAGAAGGTGTCTTTTCCGCTTCCTCTTTGCCACCAACCGTTTCCCCGTCGGCGATGCCCTCCGAATGCGATAACAAAGATGCTGCCCTGTCTCCGGTCGAGCGACCGAGTCCTGGGTAGTAGTTACCGGGGACCGGATTGCCTGTACTTGAGCGACTATTTGCTTAGGTGTGCCGTCAATTATAAACCTTACTTTTTTACCGTACCGTTTCCATCGTGCCGTAACGCACGGAAATATCATATGCAAACGAGATTTCCTTACGAGGTTATTGTAGAACAACAAAACGGGGGGACAGAAACTTAGAGAGAATAAAATGTAGTGTGACATATTACATATCATATGTATCAATCGATTCATAAAAGCATCCCTTAATTGGACCATTTGGCGTTGACGCAAGCTGATGACTTCCGCTCGCTACAAACGCAAACAGACTCGCTTTTACGCAGCTTTCAACACGGCTGACCTCTTCCACGCGACGAATTGCAATCAATTTTTCTTTCTTTTCCCTTTTTTATTTGTACATGCACTATCACAGCCACACACACACCCGAACTAGAAACACTTCTTGCGTATGCCCTTATGTTTCCGAATGCTTACCGCAAGCACTTGAATCTTAATTGGTAAACATATTTTTTACAAAACGCACCACCATCGCAGTTCCATAACGGCTCGTTAGCGCTTCAAGCACTGGCGTGCACACATACACACACGCAAAGCGGCATATTTTCCACGTACGCTTTTCTTTGCTGGTGTGAAGAAACACTCTCATGTTTTGCAGCCACACCGAACCGAACAACCCATTTTCCCCGTCCATCACCGGAGGTCATCTTTGGCCATCGTTTATCAGGAGGAGGAGGAGGTTTCTGTTTTTTTGTTCTGCTTGTAATTCTCTAACAATTTACTCAATTTTCCCTCAATGGACAAAAAAAAAAACATTAAGTGCTACTGGCGACAATTCGTGTAGAGTGGTGCCGCTCAATCGTAACAAAACAAGGAACTTGCCGCCACACGGTGATAGGGGGTAGTTATTTAACCTTACCCGGGCCACTTCGGCCACCCGACCATAATCGTAACAAAAGGCATAGGCAAATCGTTATTGTAACGATTAGTTTCAATTGTGCCCCCGGTACGCCAAAACCCATACGCAAGCTCAATCGACAGCCGGGTACTTGTGCACTTAAAGTAGCAGAAGGAAGCTGTGAGGATAGGCACTCGATGAGATTGTGTACCGTTTGCGTCCCGTTTACTCCCCATTTCCGAGGAGGTTAAAAGCTAGCGAGAAGAAGTATTTTGTTTGTTACGCTTTCAACTATGTTTTCTATTCCATTCCTTGTCTTTTTTTTTTAATTGCCATCTCTGACCCGCGCCCGAAAGGGTGTTTTTGACCCTTTTTTAACAGCTCGCTATACATTGTTTGTCGGATCACACCCGCCGGGGGTTGTTGAATGGGTTTTGGGAAAGAAAAAAAAAACTGCATTGTGCAACTTTGATGCAACTTGTTAACCGCTTTTGAGTAACGCATCGAACTATTATTGCTTTGTTTGTTTCTTTTGTGTGTGTGTGTTTTTTTTTTTTTTATGAATCAATTGAGTGGTTTAAGATGGTTCTGAACGAAGGGGGTAAGAACGGATCGTTGCGTTACTGATGGATGTTTTTTTGGAGAATAGTTCCAAGTTTACCGTAAGCCGCTTTAGGATTGTGTAGCCGGTAGTGTAGCCTTAAACGTCAGTCAAAACAGTCAAGTAAAATAAAAAAGAAGCATATAGCGCATAAATTCCT
>AXCM01005461.1:0-17741 GCA_000473375.1 Anopheles culicifacies | reverse complement strand
AAGCAAAGGAACACACAAAAAACCCCCAAAAGTACGCACCAACTCCCATTGAGCAATTTGACAACCGGGAAAAGGTAAACGGCCATCAAAAGATGTAGAAAGAAAAACATCTCCGGTAACCGCCAGTGTTTAATCACATACAAACACACACGCACCGTTGAGAGCAGGGGACCCGCCACTTGTCCGCTGGTGGTTCGTCGCATTTTTGGTCTTTTAAGTGTTTGGAGGAAAGAAAAAAAAAAGGAACGCACAAGAGAAACAAGCGATCGAATCGGTTTGCGTCGTCATCCGCGGATCGTGACGGAAGTGGCCACTTATGTGATTACCTTTGTGCCGTTTTTTTTCTTCCAGTTCCATCTTCTTCCCATTGCTGTTTAAAAAAAAAAACCGAAACCCTCAACAAAACGAAAAAAAAAATAACCCCACACACCACTTGGGTGAGGAAAAACTAATGATTACTCAGTGGCCTCAAGATTGTTTGTCGACCGTTGGTCAATGGGGGTGCGTTCTACCATCCAAACTCCTGGAAGGTGTCACACAACTGACGGGATGTAGGAGGGCAAGAGGTTTAAATGTTGAAGCTTTGTCTCAAACTTCACATCTCGCGCATCCGAAAATCTTACGCGACGACCCCGCGAGCCATTGATGATTGCTAGCAGGCGCCTGGATGGAAACGATAGTCTCCATAGATAGGGAGAGGGAAAGGTTACCGTTTTCTTTCCCTTGCCTCGCGCATAGCAGCCGGTATCACAAAAAGGGCGCAAAGCTATCTGGCTCATTGTAACTTCTGTGTGACTCATGGTTATCGACGTCGTAGAGGGCAATACAATCGACCCGAAACACACCGGAGGGATAAAGGAGGAAACACCACAAAGGGGCCGGCAATTCTCGACGAAAGGTCTAATTGACCTTCGATGGCATGATGCGATATATGGGTTGATTCGAAGGCAACACCTACCTATCCAACCGCCATTGTACGCCTGTTGGCTTGATGGGGATATGTTTGCCTTTGGTACTCAGGTCTTTACGACACTAAAACTACCGAATATCTAAGCCTGTCGTATATCGCAATATTTAGAGATGATTTTGTAACACAAACAAAAATTATCTGTGATCTCACTGGGTAGAATTTTCCTTCCAAAAAATGCCTTAAATTTCAGGGTTTTTGGGTGTAAAATAAAGAAACAATTTCCCACCAATTGGTTGGAACACCCTACCTTCTCGATTGATGCAGATATCGGTAGAAACAGGGGAAAAGGACAAAGGGAAAAATTAAACAAAATTACAATCCCCGCCAGATTCACCGGGGCAAGCTGTTATCGACGTATTGGTCATAAAAGTCACGACTGTCCATAAAAACACGGGGTGCGTTCGCAATGGCGTAGAAACACAAAAACCAGACAAAGCGCACAAGCGCGGTCCGTGTTTCAGAAACACCCGAAAAGAAGGGAAACCGGCAGAAGAGAAGCCGCAACACCAGAATAATTCCTTTTCCCTTCATTTCACGGATGTGTGTGTGTGTGTGGATGCTGTGCCATCTGTGGTGCTGGTGGTGGTCGATCGATCGGTTCCGATTGCACAATTGCTCATGCTATGCAGCAGGTAGCCGGCACGCACAAAATGTTTCAAACCCCAAACGAGCCAAAAGGGACGTGCGGCATTCGCTTTTTGAAGGTATCGTCACTATGCCCGCACCACAGACCCCCGGAAAGTGGTGGCTTATCGTGCCGCCGTAAAAAAAAATAGGTCTCTCCTATTCTGGTGGTTTCACTCCGGTAACACTAAAACGAAAGAATGTGATCATTTTACACCTGTGCAAAGCCAAACTGCGTAAGGTTTTGTCAATCGGAAAAGAAACATCATTCAGCTTATTGGAATACATCTGCACGCTCGCCTTTTAAAACTATCACAGCGTATCGAATGTTTGTACGACGGCGAGGCAAGCGCAAAGGTTATAATCCGAAGGCCCATAATCGTGAAGTATTGGATGGCAGCTTCCGGTACGCATGAGGTGCACCACATTCCAGCCAAACCCATCCACAAATTGGTCGAAGAAACGGGTTCCAAAGAAACCTTCCAAGCGTCACAGAACGGACCCCGATGGAGGTTCGGTTCGTTCACAGAGAAGCTAGTGAGAATATAAAATAAGCGAAAACCACAAAACCAAATCTCGATCTACCCCTGGAGATCATCAAATTATCCTACCGATCGGGTCGCACACGGATAATGGGAGCAAAGGTGACGGTCTCGGGTGGATTTGGTTTTCAGATTTCTTTAATCGCAAATTATTATTCGAAGCAAATTGAGTCTTATTTTATGTTCTATTCTCCGATGCCTTGCTGGAAGTTGAAAAAGGTGTTCGTTTACAGCTCCACGTTGTCACTTCCTTGTAATTTTTCCAACATTTCATGTGTCTTTAGTCTAACAGCTTACTTATCCGATGCTACAACTACTTCACTTTCTTGGACTGCTGCAGAAGTCCTTTATACAATTGGTTTTCTATCTGAGGAAGTGGTCCGCGGAAGAAATTGTTTGGTCATGTGAAGCGATTGACGGTTAAGGTTGGATGAAAACTGAACGAAAATGACAAAATTTCAATCCATCTGGACCGTGAAAGGGGTTGGGGAACTGTACTCTCTACCACTCACGGTCACCTCTGTCTGTCAATGTGGACGATCTTAAATTACTTCACGAGCTGGGTCGTCCGATTTTATTCACATCTCTTGATCTGCCAACCAGCTTAAACTGCATTGTTCATAACGCTGAGTGAGTTTATCCTACAAAATATACAACACATAATTATAGTGGCTTTTCTATTGTCCTTTCACATATACGAAGTCAAGATCAATTTTGAGCAATCGATCGTAGATATCCCTTTTAGCAACATCAGCTTTGGACAGATTCCATGCCTCAGAGGTATATGCGAGTACTGGAACTGAATACGAATCCCAGCTTCGACCGTCACGACAAGTGTTTCAGGTGGAGAAGTGTCCTCAGACCGGTTGACGATCAGTACCCCATCTGCTAAACAGGAAAATCTTACCAAAGGTTTGACAAGTGCCAATTGATATGATTATCACAAGAGCAGATGAAAAAGGCCGGAATGGTAGAAAGCAACTCACTGGCTAATGTTACCTTTTCCTATCGGTTATCTGTACCTTGGACATTAATTGCAAATAGTGGTCCCGGGACAGAACGTCGCATCAAAACATACTCTGGCGGCTTGGGTGATACTTTGCTGTCCCGATGTCGAAAAAAACATTCGTGATCCGAATTGGGAACTAAACCAATATTCCACCTTGTCGCTACACACGACAAACTGATTCCCATGGGCAGCGACACAGTGTTTCCGAAGCAAACCCGTACCGCACGATTATTAGCTGGCAAGATTATGATTTGATTAGTAAATGATATGCAAATCCGACTAATAGTTTTCAGCGTTTGTGTCTCTTTCCCTACTGCCTTCTGGGAGTGATCACCCCGGAACCAATGTATACACCCCATATACGTTAATGACTCTGGTTCTCTGCGCTGGGAGTAGCTCAAAACCGCACACTCCAGCGCGCAGAAAAAAAAGAACCAAACAAGAAATGGAATTTGATTCACGATTGCGCGGGAATTCCGCTTTGATCTTTTAGTCTTGAGCCTGTCGGCGGTAAAGAAGCGTCAGATCGTGATGGCCTGATCTTTGCATGTTTTGCTCTCTGCTGGACAGGAACAATACTGACGACAAAATGCGCTAGGGGTTCGCATTACTAAACGACGAAACCGAAACATTGTCCAAAATGACAAAACATAGAATGTATCTTCAACGAGCGTTACATATTAATCTGCTCGGGACGTTGGACAAGTGTACTTTGGTGCGGCTAGAAAAGCATGATTTGCATTACTAATTTCTAAACGAACTACTCGTGTGTCGAGAGAGTTCCGGAACAGATTTGTTCGTATGAGTGTTTCGCCTGGTAATGTGTAAGGAAACAATTGCATACCTTTGGGCGCGTGCATTCAAGACCTCATTCATTCAGCTCGATAGCTCAGAGCAGCACATTTGATTCCGAAATTCTTTGCACTTTAGCTCACAAACTGTACATTCCACCACCGTGATTGATGGAAGAAGGGATGCGCGAATGTAATTTTCCACACTCGACTGATCGTACGTAACGCAGGTTACCGTACCGGATGATTCGATTCCAGCTTCTTCCTTTACGCGGTCACGATTCACGATCGCGTACGTTGAAGACGGGGCAGGCAAGAAATTCGATTTGTTCCGGTTGTCATTCGTTCGATTCGATCAAACCTCCAAATGAGGAAGGAAAGTCCATCATACCGTTTGGGTTAGCTCTTTCGTGAAGATTCACCTGCGTCTATACCCAGTTGCGTTGGAATTCTGGGAGAACAAAAAAAATAGTGAAAAGCATCGACAGTTTGCACCGTGTGGGAAGATTCGCGGGCATCTTCGAACTCCGAGGAGTTCTAGCAATTAGACGTCAAACAAAAACGAATGTGGAAGAGAGTTTTAACGACAAAAGAACTGTGGCCCAGTGGGAAAGCGCGTACGCTGGTGATGAAACACACGATTGTTTTCCAATAAACACTAGCACAGCCAAACGTTCTTGGAGAAATAAGAGAAATGAAACAACTCGTTACGATCAAAAACGAATTAAAGCTTAGGACACACTTTGGTCCGAACTTGCGCTGGACCGGATGGTTCCAGAACCTAATCGATCAGTTCTTTGTATGATGCATCTCCGAAAAGATGGCTCCTCTTCTGAAGTGTCTTCATTAAAATTGTTGTTGTCCCAGAGCCGTTAGACAAAGACAGTCTGACCATCATTAGCCACCCTGGGTGGCGCAGTGGACCGTATCCCTTCGGGGGGCCTTTCATTATCTTGTGTGTATGTATGAGTGTGAAAGAGAGCGAAGGGGGAAGAAATTGGAAACTGTATATCGTATCATTTAAACCTAATCTGGGCATTGGATATGTAGCGACTTTGGTCCCTGTTTGACGGAGACTTCACTTCCGGGTTCGATTCCTCGTTCGTACGATACTCCTGCTCCTGCACTACTTTCTACTACTCTTTGGCGAGTGACTCAAAATGAACCGGAGATAAGCACGTTACACAAGCAGGGAAACTGTATACCCAAACGCTACTAAATTAAGTACTTATTGCGTAAAGAAGGAATCTAACGTCTAACCACTCGCAATTGGAAAAACTTCAAACTAAACGGTCTTGAACCTTCCGGTTCCGGCGCTTACCGGTAATGAGTAGATAATTCAGTTGATGCAAAATTTCTGTCCGCCGTAGCTCACCGACACCAGCCGGGTTGGGCTTTGCTGTGCGATTTCTTGTCCCGCTCAACGACGCCACCGGTCACACACTCGTCTCCGAGTTGAGCTTCAGCACGAACTTGTTCGATTTCGGATCGACCACCTCCTCGCTGACGGTAAAGTGCGGTATCCGGTGGATCGACACCGTCAGCGAAACATCATTCTGGATCAGCTGGAAGGTACAGCCGTCGGAAAGTGGTCGAGACAGCAGCTCGTCACAGATTAGCGACCAGTTGTGGTTCGTGCGGCGCTCCTTGTCGTTCTGCAGTACCGGCGCCTCGACGAGGTACGGTTCCAGGAAGGCACGCGGTGACATGTCATGCTTGAGACAGTGCGCCAGATGCTTCAGGATCGATTCGACCGTGTGGCGCGGTTGCTGTCGGGTGACGCGCAGATACTTCTGCAGGGCCCGTGCCATCGAGGGAAAGATCGCTTGAGCCGCTTCCTGCGGATCGAGCGGTATTGCAGGCGGTGCGGCACCACTATCGCCCTGCTGGTCGTGTTGTTGCTGTGGTGAGGCTGGCTGCTGCATACGCTTGATGTGCGTAAAAGCTTCCTCGGCGGCAGTAACAAGCCGGGCGCGGCGCTTTTTCACACGCCGTTCGTACTCATGCTCCTCGTAGAAGCGTTCGTTGTGTGAGGAATCACGGCGTCGGGCATGGGCCGCAAGGACCGCGCGCGATTGGCTCTGCTGTTGTGCCGGTGTTGCACCGTCCACATCGTAATACTTGAACGAGGATACGGCGGCCGCCTTTCGTTGCGCTTTCGAGACCGGCAATCGCTCGAGGTACGGGTTGTAGATGCTGAACTCGGTGTAGTAACGCTGCAGCACCCATACAGCGGCCCGCTGTATGCTAAGCTGCCCGATACTGTAACTGTGCGATTCACCATCCGGACTGCGGATCACCTTCACGTGGTACAGCGGCTGAAGGTGCCGAATCTCCAGCAGCACAACCGCCACATAATGCACGAAGAGCAGCGTATCGCAGTAGCTGGTCGCGTACGCTACCAACGTTTTGTAGTCCACGACCGAAGAACCGGACACGATTGCACGGGCACCCTCGGTTACCTGTACGATGTAGAACAGCCAGTACGCGAAGGAAGAGATCAGCACTAGCAGCAATGCGCACGAACGGAAAAGAAAGATGCGCGGCATGATAGCGGCTGGCTGGCGGAGAAACAATGCCCACAGACCGATCGCAAGCAATAGCAAGCGGGCGGCCAGTGACACCAGCATCCCTTTGCACTCCGCATTGCATGCCAGAAGGCGCACACGTTCGTTCTGCGTTAGGTCTAAGCTTTCGAACGCGGACGGGAAAAAGCCAATCCTCGGTAGGACGACCATGGCAAGCGGGCCCACGAACGCGACCGCACACAGTAGCACGGCCAACCCGCGTTCCAGGTATCGCTGGCAAGCGAACCCAACGCCCCGATCATCCGCCATCTGGAAGTAGCTGACGTCCTCCATCGAAATGCTCTGCTCGGAGGTGTTGCCCGTGATGGCGGTCGTGTTGTCGCCCCATGTTTCGTCCTGCGGCAGGATCGACACCTCTATGATCTCCTGCCCATCCCGGCCATCGTCGCCCAGATTGACGCTCGTCTGAAACGGAGCCATATCGGGACGCTTGTTGTTGCCGCTGCGAGAATGATTGTTGCTGCTGTTGCGGTGCGAATGACGCGTTCGATGCGAACCAAGTGTGCTGTGCTGCTGCTGTTGCTGCTGGTGATTTTGGGAAGTGCGTGATCGTCTACTTTTGCTGCCCGGTTCCGACTTGACCGATTCCGTTTCCATCATCGTGCCCATCGAGACGAATGTGGTGTTGTTGCCGTTGCTGGTGCTACTACTGCCGTCATTAGCAAGTGTGTTATTGTGCTGTCACCTTATTCACCTGCCGCCCCGAGGTTGCTAAGCAACCGGCACCGCTTGCAGCGTAAAAATCCGAACTTCCTACGGAATGTATCGAAAATGATACTAAAGTCACCCAACGCAAAATGCACTAATAAAACGATTACACTTTTTCGCTATTCCGACCGTTGCGGTGGACGACTCATTTTTACTTCGTAGCGACAACGTAGCACACACACGTTCCGTTCTTTCTTCCCGGCGCGACTTCGAATGACGCTTCCCTGCCGTACACTGGTGTTGGTGACGACGGACGAAACAAATGGGAAAAAACCGGCCCTTACAGTTAGCTATTTAGCGCTCTTGCCCTCCCGTTCTGCCTTATTCTCGCGGCGCAATGATGCTGACCGCACTATCCCCTCCGCGGGTGGGATTTGTCGCGCGGTTCACGCAAATATGTCGGTCACTATGGGTTTTTTTTCTTTCTCCACGTAAAAGATTTCTGCAACCAAACGTTTCGCTTTCTTTGTAACATACAGCTTGGTGAAGAACACACTATACACGAACACACGCCCGTACCTGTACGGAATGCACTGGCCACTAATTGTAGGCACAGGTGAATGGAATGAATTTACCGAACCTTTAATTCTTTTCCCACGACATATCAGAAAGAAGAGAGCACTTTTATTAAGAACTTTTTAGCTTGTACTGCAAAATATGCCTTTTGTTGCGTTAAATCTGGTACACCACAGAGCAACACACCGACTTTAAAAGAAAAAATGCACAACGCAGCGGTAACAACGCGACGGGCGGTAGGGACGATGCATCGATTTTGTTTCAGGTTGAATGACTTCTGTACCAGCACACAACGCCACGAAAATCACGCACCACCGTTTCAATTGTAGGGCAAAGCTCTAATCACAATAGCACCAACATTGCACATATATTGCTTTGCCACGGGAATTCAGTTTCCGTTCCGTAGGTGAGATTAGACGAACCGAGCTTTACGACTTCATTCATCGTTTAACTTCAGGAAAATGGAGGAAGTGTGTTTGGTTGGAATTACAGCTAGTGCCCGAAATGCGTAACTTGTCCCTGTCCTTTCACAATCTGCACGCATCTCAGGTTGATACACGCTTTACACAGGACGCCATATTGAATGGCAAATCGCCTGTCATTGACATCAATCGACCGGGTTAATTGGAACATGTGTTGAAAACAGGAGGAGTGAAATTGTTTATCATCTTTTTTGAGTACAAGTTTTACTCATTTATTGTTCAATAACGCATTCGTCTCCCAAAGATGAACAATTAATTCAGAAAATGCTCGAGTAATCGTTTCAGCAAAAAAGGTACTGCAATAACATTGTTACTCAAATGTCACATTGGGAAACGTCAAATTACTCTGTACTGTTCTCGCCTGAACTTCTTATACACCTTGGTATTCCAGCACTTCCAGATTGAAGTTTGACTGTTGTTAAATTTCTGTTGTGGAATGTGTATGTTGCCTAGCTAAAAATTGTGTTATTTGTTTCTTATCGCAAACGGCCTAACCGTTCTTAACAAAACATTTTATACATGTGCTACGTGTTTTATCGAATGTGTTGTATTCGAATGCTGAGAACGAAAGCGCCAGTATAGATTTATCGTCGATCGATCTGTAAACATTGCAGCGTTCGATGTACGCCAAAAGCGCCGCGGCCTACTGAGTCGACACGCATGAGTAATAAATAGCTGATGCAACTTATCACCACGCCGCACATACAATGTTGCCTTCGGTAAGAACACTCCAGTTGAATTCGTACCACGTTCGGATTTGTACGTGCTTTTCGTGAGTGTTAAAATAATTATTTTTATACCAACAATTTTCGCCGGTACAGAGTGAACCACCAACGATGGATGATTTCGCACCCCGCAGCTACCAAACGCAGCTGAAGGAGATATGTTTGGCCAAAAATACGATCGTTTACCTGCCGACCGGTTCTGGCAAAACGTTCGTAGCGTTGATGGTGATGAAGGAAATAAGTTACCAGGTGCGGAACACGATCGAGGAAGGCGGTAAGCGCACATTTTTCCTCGCAAATACGGTAGCCTTGGCAAAGCAGCAAGCACAATTCTTTTTCCGCCATATGCCATTCAACGTGAAGTTGTACACGAGCGAAGTTAATGTAGATGCCTGGAAGAGCGATCGTTGGCATAAGGAGTTTAACGATGGGCAGGTAAAACAATAATTTCACCGGAAATGGTGGATCATGGCGAAGATAAGAAAAGCTTTACTGATAATTGATTTTCTTTGCTGTTGTTCATGTTGATAGATTATTATCTGCACGGCACAAATCCTGCTGGATGTGCTGCGGCACCGTTACATGAATCCGACCAACATCAATCTGATCGTGTTCGACGAATGCCACCGGGCCGTCGGACAGCATCCGATGCATGCGATTATGAAGGAAATTGTGGCAGTCCCCGCCAAAGATCGGCCCCGCGTAATTGGTCTCTCCGGTACGTTGCTGTTCAAGGAGCTGAAGATGCCACAACACGTTCCTGCAGAGCTGGAGCGTCTAGAAAATACGTTCAACGCAACCATAGCAACCGTGGCCAGCTATGACGAGTACGCACACGTGGTCAGCTTTTCGACGAATCCAGAAGAGATTATGCTACCGTATCACAAATCAACGATGCATTTGTCACCGGTGGTTACCAGCATACTGTCGAGAATAGACACGTTCCTGCAGTGGGTCCAGGATATATATTTGCCGGAGTATTCGACACAGTCCTCCCGAACTTTGCTAAAGTCCGCTGCGAAACCCACCAAGGAGATAAAGAAGGGACTGCAAGAGTTTAAATTTCAAATGCAGGAGCTTGGTCTTTATCCGGGTTCACTAGCCATCCTTGCGGTGATCGTGCAGCTGGAAATTAGCAAACGTCACGCTCAGTGCGACAAAGCACGACATGTGTATCGTGCAGCAATTTCATGTAAGTAACAGCATGTGTCTACCGTGATACGTGAATGAAAATCAATTAATTCCCAAACAGTTTGCGATATGGTGCGGCATGAATTGGTCGAGGCAATGAGCGGATTTAGCGTGCAAAGGCAGATACTCAACTTCTCAACCGATCGAACCATCAAACTGCTTCAGTTTCTTGAAATGTCTTATCGCACCACGGAAGATCAGCACAAACAGGCGATTGTGTTCGTGGAGCGGCGCTTTACCGCGAAAGTGCTTTATCATTTGATAAAGATTTACTTCCGGGCCCGCAGCGATTCGACGGAGGAACCGTTCGTGAAGCCGGAGTTTATAGTGGGCAGTAATGCAACGATGGAAGAATCCATTGAAACGATACTCGTCAGCAAGGAGGATCGACGGGTAAAGTGGTGCAGAGCGGGTGGATCCAGTGTGATGCAGCTAATTTATGTTTCTCTTTACTGACGCAGGTCATTGAAAACTTCCGCAAGCACAAGATTAACCTGCTGTGTGCGACAAACGTGCTGGAGGAGGGCATTGACCTGCAGATATGTAACATTGTGATCATGTTCGACCAGCCCAAAACATATTCATCCTTTATGCAGTCGAAGGGACGGGCCCGGATGAAAACCAGTAAATATGTCTTAATGACATCAACAGATGAACTGACATCGTTTGCTGGTCGCATGAAATTATATCGCGCGATTGAAGCTAACCTGAAGGAGGTAGGTTAATCTGTCATTTACGCACAATTGGTGGTGTATTGGATTGTTGCATGTTTTTTGTTACTTTTCGCGTAGGTATTAATCGGAAAAACCATTAACCGCCCAGAACCGCTGGCAACCGATGTTGAGAAAGAGCTGCTCGACGATTTGGTACCGCCGTTTTACACACCGTTCGGAGCCAAGCTTGATTTGCTGTCCGCAATTCAGCTACTGAACCGGTATTGCATGACTATGCCGCGCGATATGTTCACGCAAAGCAACGTTAGCTGGGAACGTACCGACAAGACACCGGAAAGTATCATCGTGTCGGTGAAGCTGCCGTTGCAATCAACGGTACGTGAACTGATATCCGGACAGCCGATGGCTAATGTGAAGCTGGCCAAACAGTCCGCCGCATTTAATGCGTGCAAGAAGCTGTACGAAGCGGGCGAACTGAACATGAATTTGCTGCCAGTGTCGAAGAATGACAAGGTGGAGGAATTGAGCGAACGTTACTTCCAGAATTGGCGCAAGATGTCAAATGGTAAACATATTTGTGATTTTTACACGGGACTTGAGTTGGAATGGATCTGATCGGAATCGATTTCATACAGCGGAACCGATTCTTAAACCATGTCCAATTCCGATCCGGAAAGCAATTTAAATCTGTATTTATTAATGCTAATCGATTATATACTCTTCCCTCTTCTCGTATCTAGAAACGAAAACTAAAGAAGTGGGAACCATGAAGTACGTCCGCGGGTATAAGATTTGTTATCCAAAAGAAACGACCGGCGGTACGCCGAGTGCGGATGGAGAAAGCTGCTACGTGTACATTATTCGGCTGCGAGCAGATTTCGATGCCAGCGAAAGGATCGAGAACGTTAAATTGTTTAATGAACTGTACAACAGCGGCAATAACTTCGGCATACTGACGCGCAACAAGCTGCCACCGTTGGCGAAGATAAAGCTGTTCGTAACGCTCGGTCCGATCGATGTGGTTGTGATGCCGACCCCAGTGCCAATTACGCTGGTGCCCGATTCCGGTGAACTGCGGATGCTGAAACGTTTCCATCTGATGCTGTTTCGCGATCTGCTAAAGGTATGGAAACCGTTCACGGTGCTGGACGCACTGCCGGAAGAGAATGGGTTTATCATCGTACCAATGCTACGCTCGGAGGTGATCGATTGGGAGTTGGTGAAAAAATTCCAATATCTAAGACCGGCAACGGAACTGAGCACCCGTGCCAGGCAGCAGTTGCGCTTCGACCCGCAAGACTATCAGCTGCGGGTCGTGCATCCGTGGTACAAAAATGACCCCGATAAGAATCACGTGGTGGTGCAGGTGCGCGAAGATTTGCGCCCAACAAGTGCCTTCCCGAACGAGAAATATGATTCGTACGAGGCTTACTTTAAGACTGAGCATCATCAGGTGATTGTGCGCAGGGAGGATCAGTTCCTGATCGAGGTGAAAGGTATCACGACGAACCTGAACAGATTGCATCCCGGAGGCGAATCGGACGGTGCTACTACCACACGCACGCGGTTCTGGGAGTTCCAAGAGATATTGATTCCGGAGCTGGTGCATAATTTTGAATTTCCGGCAGAGTATTGGTTGAAGGCGACCTTACTACCCAGCACCTTACATCGGGTACATTATCTGCTGCTGGCGGAAGACATCCGCATGGATTTGGCTTTGAATGCTCAGATTGGTAGCGTGCAGTGCGAAAAGTTGGATGATGTTGTTGTCGATCGGCTACTGTCCACCGTGGGTCAAAAATCAAATGACAGGTATAAGCAGGACGATGACGATGATGATGACGATGATGAGGACGACGAATGCGACGATGCGTTGGAAGTGGGAAAAGAGCAGAGCGAAGTCAAATCCCCTGATCGAAAGCATTTGTTCAGTCTGCTGGAAACGATACATAGCGAATCGGTGTCGGCAGTCGATCAGTTAACGTACCCTTGGGACAAAAATGAAGAGCCGAAGGATTTGGATCGGAATTGGGAAACGTTGAGCAAGATCGATCTAGACTACTATTCGTTGTTCGTGAACAAGTACAACCCAAAGGCGGGTAACATTGTGAACACCGTGTATCGTTCGTTGACCGAGTCGAACGTTGAGCAGGAGCTGGCCAAGATGGACCTGAAGAGCGATGTAAAGAAGGAGCCGGCAGGTGTGCCGATGCCTCTTCCCGCAATAACCGACGGTTTCGAGCGCCCCGGTGAGATAGCGATGCTGAAGCTGACGATGGAAAATACGGCAAACGTTTGTCTGCAGCAGGCCGATCTACTGCAAGCCATCACCACCAAATCGTCCGGCGATGTGTTCAATCTCGAGCGGTTCGAGGTGTTGGGTGACGCGTTTCTCAAATTTAGCGTATCGGTATACATCCTGTTCCGGCATACCAGCTGGCATGAAGGTTATCTCACGTGCTGCAAGAGTCGCATGGTGAGCAATCGCAATCTGCTGTACTGTGCGATGAGCTACGGGCTGCCCGGCAAGATAAAGGTGCACACCTTCGATCCGAAGAACGACTGGGTGCCGCCGCTTTCGAGCGTACCGTTCCCCATCCGTAAGGCGATGGTTGAGGCGAGTGAGTCGCCCGCACTGCTGTACAACCTGAAGCTGTCCGAGGAGGAAATACAGCAGGGCGTGGCGACACAGACTACGATAGAAAAGTTTTTACCACTCATCGAAAAAGTCGCTCAACCGGCACGTTCTACGCTGCACAGTGTGCTGCAGCAGGTGCAAATCCCGGACAAGGTGGTAGCGGACGCAACCGAAGCGTTGATGGGCGTGTGTGTGAAGACGGTCGGGTATGAACGTTCGTTCCGCGTGCTGTCACATCTGGGCATCATACCGCAGCAGGAAGACGTCTTGAAGCAGCTCCAGACGGCTACCTATCCGATCGGTGATTACTATCCCGTCCGGCACAAAGTGGACCAGCTGCTGTGCAATCCGGACCGGATCGAGTCGATACTGGGGTACAAGTTCCAGAATCGCCTTTATCTGCTGCAAGCGTTCACGCACAGTTCGGCCATGTCGCACAGTTTAACCTCGACCTATCAGCAGCTCGAATTTCTCGGCGATGCCGTGCTGGACTTTCTGGTTTCGATGTACATCTTCGAGCGCAATCCCACGATGTCGCCCGGCCAGCTGACCGATCTTCGTTCGGCCCTGGTGAACAACGTAAATCTGGCGTGCATACTTGTGCGGTACGAACTGCACCTGTACATCCTCTCCCAGTCGCCGATGCTGACCGATACGATCGGAAAGTTTGTCGATGTGCAGCGCCACAACAAAAACCGCACCGGCGACTGGGTGCGCCTGCTGACGGAAGAGTCGGACATGCCAATGGCGGAATACGTCGACGTGCCGAAGGTATTGGGCGATGTGCTCGAGGCACTGATCGGTGCCATCTATCTCGATTCTAAGAACGATCTCACCGTCGTCTGGCAGGTGTGTTATCGTTTGATGCGCGACGAGATTGCATCGTTCAGCCGCAACACACCGATCCAGGTCGTACGCCAGCTGCACGAACATCCGGAAGCGAAACCACACTTCAGTGCACCGATCGTCGAGGATGAGGTGGTGTACGTGAAGCTGAACTACACGCATCGCTCCCAGCGATGTAAGGTTTATGGCTTTGGCAAGAACAAGGAAGATGCTCGCCGTGCTGCCGCCAAGATTGCGTTGAGCAAAATGGCGTAAACATTTCTGGGGAAGTCGCTGTTGTTTTTATCGATCGCTCTCAGGAGGTAAAAACCTCCAGGGCTGTCGTGCTAAAAGATTGCCTAGATTTTGGCAAATGGCACGTGGCGCAGGTTGCTCTGTTTTAATTGTTTCATAATTAAATGTTTGTATGTTAATTTAAAAACCAAATCTGCTCGCCTCAGTGCAAACTGCACTGTGACTGTTCTGTGACTTCAAATTAGCTGCCACAGCACAATCCGCTATCCGGCATTCGCTTCGTACGCTCCAGGTGGAATTCCCACCAAGTGGCAAATATCTTCGATTTAGTTCTATATATTTAGCTCTCTATGGCTTTTATTACCTAGTTTAGTGTTGGGTGAATCTGATTCAGATTCATGAATCTGAATGAAAGATTCTAAATCTTAATTTCAAAGATTCGTGAATCTGAATTATAGGAATAATGAAGACACGTCGATGCGGATGGTGCATGATCATTCACTATTGTCTGATTGACCCTTGAAAGCGCTTCCATAATTTATACATTTGCTGGCAGAAACAACAGAAACATGCAAGGATATAATAAAGAATAATGCTTGAATAATGTAAAGATTGTTAATCAAACCAATAAATAAACGACGTATTTTATTATTATTAAAGAGAACAGAAACTCCTCACAGCGACGTGTCGTCTACGATGTTCGTATAAGCTGAATATACTAATCCTACATGCAGCCAGCTACAGCAATATTGGTGCAGTTGGACATTTTAGAAATCGTTATCATTTGAGCACATTCTTGTTGCGTATGTGTGTGAAGAACATGCTCACTTACTGTCTAACTAACTGCAAGGCATTGCAAGGCGTTGCTTGCATTCACCTCCCTGCTCATACATTAGTAATCTAGAATCTCCGCAACAGGTTCTACCGGCTGTTCTTTGTAATGCGTACGTATTGTAGTGTATTCTAGTTTTTTGCCCCGTTTGCAGGCATCCGTTAGATTCCGTTCTATATCACCGAATCGCGACCAATGGTAGCGTCCCGTCGGCCGGTCCCCGGCGTTCGATTGCCGTCACCATACGCGTGCTCTTCCTCATCATCGTCGCCGTGCAGTGTGATGATGCTCGAATCCCCGAGCGGAGCTGCGGCTAGGACGAGATTTTCCATCGAGTGTCCCCGGCGCAGCAGCGTGTTGCGTAGCGTTTGCGTGAAGCATGACGTACCGTTCGGTGCCGTCGTTTGGTTAGTGGTCGAGCGCAGGATTTGCCGCACATCGGATGCGGTAAAGTTTTGCTGCTGTGATGTTTCCTGTGCTGCATCGCCCGTCGCGTTAAGCGACCGATACCTTCGGCCACTACCCAATGTGGCCGAGTTGTAGAGAATTCGAGGTCCTGCCGAATGGTAGTTTAGCTCGAGCCCGCCTGCCGCGTTAAGGCACGGGCCGCCGAACTGTTGCAGTGCGGAACAGTAATCGGGCGGTGGAAGTTCATCGCCCGTAGAAGGATTGGCCGATTGGTTGTCTGCCGTCTGGGGCAGTGCTGAGCGCTGTCGGATGGATGGTGCACTTCCGCTTGGTTCTCCCATTAGCCGGCGCACACTTCGTCGGATGCTGTTGCGCAATAGCTTGGCAATGCGGGCACCAGTGGCCGTGGTGTACGAAGGTGGCGGAGTATACTTTGGTGGCGCATCATCGGCGTCACGCACCGATCGGGAATCCATCGAAAGCGTAATGGTCGGTTCCGAACCATCCCGACCGGAACCGGCACTGGAAGCGCCCCGCTGCAGTGGCAAAGATACTGCTGCACGGCGCGAATGCATACCACGGATGGAGTGGCTAGTATCGCCATCTACCGGTGGTCTAAGTAGTAAGTCTACTCGCTAAAAAAGGATGAACAAAAATCATTACAATGTAAGGATACCACCAAGTGTACTCTAGGTGCTCCAGACTTACGTCCAATATGTCAGGTGGACCACGGCACAGGTACCGATAGATTTGTACCACCATTACAACCGGAACCAGCAGTAGAAAGCTGACTTGCACAAAGCCACCGACCTGGCGGGCCCACAGCGGCCAGTAGTTGTTCGCAGCCGCACTCGCAGACGACGTCGCGGACGATGACCAGTTGAAGAGTGCGGCACTGTTGGACAGCCTGTACTGTATGATGCACATGAAGATAAGCCCAATCGGTAGCAAAAAATTCCAAGCGAATGCTACGAATGCCGAAAATGATTGCAGAATCTGCAGATCGTTGACTAGAATGTCACCTGCAAAAAAAAAAAAAAGAAGACTTGTGAGTTATGAAATGTCGTTCTCGACGTGCGCAGATACACTTACTTGTAAATGGACGACCGCGCACCAGGAACAGTGCCAGGATGTGACCGATCCAGAGCAACAGAATCCACCAGGCAGCACCGAGAATTGTGTCCAGATAGTGCACAATATTGATGCCACCCTCCGTGGCTAATGGCATCCCGAGCAGTAGTCCCGTGACGCAGCTCAGCAAGATGGAGGACGGTGCATCACCGATAGCGCCAGCAATCGGTTTCCACATCACGCAGAGTTGTCCCAAGCCGAACAGCACTAGTGCCAGGTACCCGACTAAACCCCAAACGGGCGCAATGTGTTCCGGCGTAGCTGCTGCGAGCGCGGCTGGGAATAGTTCGGTGACGAGCCGCAGTGCCTGATAGCCGGATTCACGGCTTGGATCGGCGTACGATCGTTTGAAGCTTTCACCGATGACGGTCGAATAGCGGAGAAGCCAACGGTTGGGCATGGTCGCATGCTGTGGAGGAAGCGGTTGATTGGCTGGCCGCAGGAAAACGTTTGTGCCCAGATTTTCTGCAAAAGAAGCAACGGTAGAGCAGATCTTTAGATATATTACGAAGAAGATCCTGGACTTTAAAATATCTTCGAGAGCTATGCGAAGTATGAAGAGTTAACCGAACGAATCTTTAGTGAGAATTGATTAATATTCGTTTAAGAGTCATTTATATGAATCTTCATTGAAGAATCATTCATATGAATCATATGAATCTTCAGTGAAGAATCATTCATATGAATCTTCATTGAAGAATCATTCATATGAATCTTCATTGAAGAATCATTCATATCATTCATATGAATCTTCATTGAAGAATCATTCATCTGAATCATATGAATCTTCAGTGGAGAATCATTAATCTGAGTCTTCAGTGAAGAGTCATGC
>AXCM01005460.1:0-20838 GCA_000473375.1 Anopheles culicifacies | reverse complement strand
ACCAAATGGTAGTGGAATCTATGATGAAAGGCATTACGCACCACAGTCGAAGGTGTGCGCGTGTCGTTGGAGGTTTTCATTTTTTGCGTGCCGTGTTTCTTTTTGCTCCTTTTTTTCTTATTTTGGCACTGACGCCAGGTGACAGGTGTTTCCCCACCAGGAAAAAACTAGGCCGCCATGACGTGTGACAAAAACAATAGCAACAATTGTGGGGCAGCAACGTAAAACTGCTCGATTCATCATCTGATTGTTCAATCAATTCCAATGTCGAGTGCCCTGTGGGGACACGCACACTTTTCTAGGGGGTACAGACCATGTACGGCAGCTGCTGCGAGTGACGGATTAATAGTGCCGGGGTACGTACGTTCGCAACGCTCGGCACACACTGCACAACACCAGGTGAGGTGCGACGAGCCGAATGGAAAATAGGAAAATTCCAGCGTGAAGATAACAGTGCCGTTGCGTCGGACGGATCAGTCTCGTAGACCCGCGGGCAAATGGGCAACCTGCCACTAAAGCACATGCACACATACACACACACAAAACGGTGTGCTCACCACGATGAAGTGTGAACTTCATAATACCGTGCGAAATATCCTCGCAAAAGCTCGAATCCGACTCGCTGTCACGACGCATCAAACCTCTGGCAAATTCTTAACAGCGAGCGCCTAAATTTATTCCATGAATTTTAAACAATACCGGAACAAGCGCTAGATAAATGGTTAAGAACAAACAGTGCGCGGCCCTGACGTGAAATCGGCTGACGAGTTATTAGCATTCCGTGCCGAAATGTTAGCCGCACGTAACAGTGCCTGCCGGTGGTTTCGTTTAGCAAGTTTTTTGTTTACAATTTGTTAAAAATGTTTTCGGTACGCATTTTCCTGGGTCCGGAAGATTGCGTGAAGCGGCGTTCGGTGCGATTAAATAAAACATCAGTGGTTAGTGCTGAAGAAAAATATCGAAAGATTTCGATCAGATGCTATCGCTTAGCGTGAGATTCGCTGTTTGTTGAAGCATTACCATCACGGCTCAGTGGTGATTTTATTTTATTTCGATAAAAAAGGGATGCATAAAACATCAAGAATGATCATGATCAATTTGGATTGCAAAATACAAAATGTTAACGTTAAATCTGGCCATGGATTTATCCTGTAGAAGATAGTCAGTGTTTTGTTTATCTATTGTAATTAATTCGTATAGAATAAATATGTCGATTTCAATTATGACGATCTGATGTTTTAGTTAATATATTTAAAATCATGTTTTCCTTTCTTGAGCAAATATTTCTATAATTCATCTTAATCCTAAGGATACACATGTCCACAGTAAGTATTAAAGATAAACACTTCAAATTGCATACAAATATCTTTCCATGGAACTCTTTTGTAAAATATCTAAGAGCAACCTTCTGTCCTTAACCCTTCTTTTTCTTTTCGAGAAAATATTAAAAGAATTGCAAATTATAATAGAATTACTTATTAAGCAGTTTCTATCCATTAATATCAAAAAAAGCCTCTCTTACATCATCTACATAGTAAGTTGTTCGAGTAAATATATCCAAATATTACTTACGAGATTGTTTTCATATTTCGCAATGACTTACGAGTATTATGTTCGGCTGAAGCTTATGGGGCCAATACTCTTCAAACTAATCTAAAATAGTTCAAAGGATACACACTTTTTTTAATGAAAATGAAATAGCTTTCCTGGTTTGGAACATCACTCTATCCAGTTTCTCTGGCAGAAGTCAAATTTATAAAAGCTCTGGATTATTTACGAACATCGTTCCAGACGTTCAATTCACCGTGGATACATGAGTTTCCTTACGAGCTCTTAATCCATTCAATTTGTCCTTCCATTCTTCCTTGAACTCTCTCAAACCATTGCTTGCTATTAGATAATAAGGTGAAAAATGTAAAATATCAACAATTTACAAGGACTTCATAGGAAAAAGATCCTAACAGTCTTTCTATACACACGTGGGATAGGGTTTTAAAATAACGAGGCACATGCGGTCAAACCTACACAGAAAACATTTTAGTAAAACTATTAATAAGAACAGTTGCATTCCACCATATATCTTGGGAATGAATGTGTGGAGAGGGAACGGTGAACTAATAAACAATGGGTGATACGATGCAGAATGAAGAGAAGCAGAGGAAAGTTGGGAGAATGAAGCAAAAAATAAAAATGCGCAACAGGACACTCGATGAATAACATCTAAACCAAATCGTCTTTTCAACATTTATCTGAAAAACACTGCATAAAGTCGAACGTGTTCAATACATTCTTAAAAAACAAATCTTAACTCTACTATTAATGACCGCCTATCCGTGTAAGTTTTGAAGATTTATTTCTGAATAACTTTCGATAGGAAAGTGGTACTGACTTACATTCATCTTGGACTGATTGCTATGGGTCAATAAAATGCATGGAATCCTGGAATGGACGCCTTGAATTGTCAGGTTTTAGTTCCATAATGGTAAAGTTAAGCAGTTATTTATTTATTTCTCTAGCTTTTTTAGTAAAAAATTATTACAGCCGCAATTACAGCTTTCTTGCTTATTGCTTTGGTTTCCGAAGCCGCATTTCTACAAGAACTCATCAAGCATTTGAATAAGAACAACTTTGAAACCCGTTCGCTAAACACTCAAAGAAAAGGCGAACCTGTATTCTCTCGATGCATAATACATAATTTAGAAATATTTGATAACAACATGAAATAAGCTAACAAGAAAACTCAACTTTATCTGCATTTTTACGATTCAATACACAATTTCCAATTATAAAACTATATAAATGTATTTTAATGATTTTTTAATGAATGTTATTCTATTTTACGATTCATAATTTTGCAAATATCACCGAGATCCGGTATAATTTATTACTGGAATAATTACTGTTAGTAAACTGTTGATTATTTATTAAATTTTAAAAGTTTTTTTTTTTTGTTCTTGTATCACGGCCTGGCCGTATTAGACTTAATTTACCACGTAGCAGGTCAGTCAGTCCATGCTACGTGGGGACGGTCCGAATGGGATTTGAACCCCGGTCTGTGGTGTGAAGGCCCAGCGCCGAACCACTCTCCCACCGGGCCGCCCCAAAATTTTAAAAGTTCAATTGATTAGAAATGTTGATAATCTATATTTAAAATTTGTGAATTGTCGATATATACAAAGAATATCATTATACGATCACTTAACATATCGAGTTACACGGAAATTCAAGTCCATAAACCATCATTGAGCTGATCTTTAACGATAGAGTCTTCATTACAAATTTGCATCCCTTGTAAAACGATAAAAACGTCATCGCCTTAAAAGTGTTACCATCACAACGTATCGAAAATGATTCAAAACTTTCAATAACACACGTCCAAAAAAAAGCTCAACACTTCCCAACCGCGCAAGAAAGCACCATAAAATAGTGGTATAATTTATTTGACACTTCGCCCGCATTCCGATGGTAATTTAATTGTGTGCACCAATAATCAACCCCCGCGCATTCGAAAGACTCATCATAAAGATAAATCCCATCAATTAAAACCAGTCAAATAATTTACGACTGTCAGCGACGCCATCAAAACATCATCCCCCTTGTGTGCCGATGGACAGCATAAACCCCAAGAAAGCTTGTTCGATTGTATCGGGAATGCACCGTGAAAGGCAGATCGTGGTCATCCGGATGGTGTTGATAAGAGAAAAAAACGACCATCAAGAAACTGTTTACAGCCAACGTGGTTTAACAAAATTAACAAAATGAGACAAAATGAAAATGGGTACGCATTCACCGCGTCCATGGTAATGGAAGTAAAACAGCACTGCGCCGCATGCACTTTCCCTACCACGCTCGCCAGCAAAACACAGTGATGACACAGTGTTCCCGCCGGGAGTCAATTAACAAAATTTAAAACGCCATAAAAATGGAAGCTTTATTAACCTTTTGCTTTCCACACACTCACATAAAATCCGGACACCGGTGGGTTTATTGTGTGCCGCACCATAGCTTTGCAGCCACCTCAGACATAACCACAGGCACAGACACATAATGCTTGCCTTTTATGATTTCTACCTGGCTGATGCTCCTTTTTTGTTTTTGTTTTTCTGGGTTTGGGGAGGATGAGATTCGTTCGAGTGGACTGACCCTTTGTAAGCACTTCACCCAGCGGAACCACCCATCTCTGTTGCTAAAATTGTTTAACCCAACAAGCATCCATCCATCCAACCAAGCGAGTCAGGTCACGATTGAATAGAACTTGGCAAGTAATTATAAATTCCCCCAAAAATTCTTCCATATCAGCAAAACCCTTTCGACAAGGGTGTGCGTGTGTGTGTATCCGGTGACTTGTTAATCATCGTTCGGATTAGCTCGGAACGTCCCGAGCTTTGGGGATGATTTGTACCCCTCTTCCCCGCGGCATCATTCGCAAATGTTTGATAGAGGTTTACCTTCTGCCTTCTAACGGTCTATCCCGTCGGAGTCACTGAGTTTGTGGTTTATTTTGTTTCAATTTCTCACCATTTTCGCAATTCATTCATCACGCTTTCCGTCGGGGAGCGTCTGGAGGTGATGCTACCAATTTAGCTTTTAATTTCTTGTCTACAAATTTGACGTTCTTTCGCTCGGTGCGGACCCGCCGACCGAGACTCGATCAATTTGCCGTCAAACAAGCTCAAACAAGAGTGAAGATGATTAAGTCGTGGCACCGCTAATGAGATGAGTTCAGGTTGAAAGGTGAGCACGGTGTAAAGAAATTGAAGCAGACTGCCGGAACTGGCCGATAGACAGCAGAACCAAGGGGGCCACGGGATGAGCACGCGCGTCTAACGATGATTCAAGCCGACAGCTAACCGGCCGGGCGCGGCAGACAGCGGGCTGTGCGATAATTTGTTCGCCTGCCGTTTATCGCCCTTGACTTGACTAAATCTGACAAATGCGCACCGTAACCGATTCCACTGTCCGTCCATCAAAAACCGGTGGGCTCCCATCCGGGGCTCCTTTGTGTCGGATAATCCGCACGAAGCCGAACATCATCTTCATCAGCAGTCTTTTCTTTTGGTACGAGCTTACCGGTGCATCGCATCGTGGCCACATTTATTTTGCCACTCTGGAGTTTCTTGGGCAGGGATGCAGCTATTAAATGTTGGGACCAACCGTGTACGTATTTGAGGTGACGAAATCCACACCACCATCGAAAGTGTTGTTAAAAACACGATGAGAAGAGCGCACGTTTGATGATTACCATAAAGATGTTAATGATTCCTTGCGGTACACTACCTTCAATCCAATAATCGTAAACCGGTTCGGGCTGTCATTCCAGTTTAGAACCGGCGCACGTCCAATTCTTGTTGCACCAACCGTGTGAAGTACCGTGTCACTGTATCGGCACATTAAACTGAGGAAAACTTTACCACCAACCGCCAACCCTCAAATGGGCCGTGGAAAATTACCACCAAACGCGTCCAACCGACGCCAAAACTGGGTACTGGAAAATGCATCGTTCATTTAGAACGCATAGTTCTTTTTGATGGCGCTTCTCACCCCAGTACGACTGCTGAAGTGCCACTCTGCTTCCAAGTGTACTTCATTATTGTGGGCCCGCTCGCATGGTATCGCGCGGGGCAAACATAAACCTGTGCCGATGCTACGTGACTGTAATTAAATTGATAAAAATCATTTTGCACATTCACGAATAAAATGCTCCATCCCAAAATTGGTGCTGTAGTGCAGTTTGCGGGCTGGTAACGTGCAGTGCGAATGTGCAGAATAATTTATAGCCCGCGAGGGTGTACGCTGTTCGCTAAGTGGAACCATTTTGATTGCAATGAAACGAAGATCAAGTATCGTACGATGTTAGATCGTGTGTTGCTCGAGTGATTTACTAGCAATATACAACAGCACACTTACCGATAAGTTCACAATGATGGTACGTTACTAAGTTGACACTTATTTGGAATAAACCAGCAATATGCCGTTGTTAATAGGTTGCTCATAAATTTTATTTTACAAGAAAGGTACAATACCGTTAGCGTATGAAACAATACTCATCACTAAATATCTACAACCTCTCGTTTTTGTCTCTTATAAATAGTGAGTATCAAATCATCCATGTTATCTTGCTCTCTAGCATATTGTAAATTTTAAATGATTTCTGTTTTTATTTTCTGAAGAACCGCCAGGCCGTAATTTTGATTTATTTTTAGAGATGTAGGTTAAATCTGAGTGAATATAAAAGAAAGAATACTTGAACATTGTCTACACCACAGTGGAAGAAAGACATTTCCTTCTCCCAATCTAGAACGGGCACCTTATCCCTGGAGTGCTCGGAAGAACTTATTTATTCCATTATGACGGCTACGTAGCCGTATGGTCGACTCGGAAGAACTATTTTATTTCTTATTTTATAGTGTACTTACTTAAATATTCTTTAACATTGCGGAGCAACACCATGTGGCTAGTGTTTTTTTTTTTTTAAATCACTGGAAAAATTAAGAAGATAGATAAAACTAATGTTGTGCAAAATAGGAGAGGATAATCAAAAATAGGAGAGGGGAGGATCATATTTTTCTAATATTTTTACACACACTTTTGCTAGGTTAGAAATTGGGACGGCCTGATGGTCGAGGAGATTGCTGCGCCGGTATTCGACGTTCGAATCCCATTCGGGCCGCTCCCCCGTACACAGGACTGACTATCCTGTTGCGGCTACATTAAAGTCACGGAAAGCCAGAAATGACAGGCCTAGACCTCTCGAGGTTGTAGAGCCACAGAAGGAGAAGAAGAAGAAAATAGCTCCAATTTTCATAACATTAAATAAGGCCACCTACAAAAAATCCTGTTTTTGCAACAAATAACCATTCTAAAATTCTGTAAAATTTTTTGGAAGTCTTAATGACTATGTAATTGTGTAATAGTGTTTTTGAATAATTTTCTACAATAACTTGCAAACCCTGACTTGAAATTAATGGAATCTCCAAGCTATGTTTACAACATTATTCGTAGATCCAAAGATAGAATACAAGTATTTCATTCACCACAATATTTTTGAACATTTATTTTATCTTTTCTTCAACTTTTCTAGTTATAAATTTTACTTATTTCTATGAAATAGCGATTGCGCAATTTTCCTTTTTCTTTTTAAATAATGTTGTTCTCCCTTTACTATTTTTAATATATTTAAATATATCGTATTAACAATAAAAAAATGTTAAAGTTTTGTGATAAATACCTATTTCACAAAAGATTTGGAAAAATACAATCTTGCAGTTTCAAAACGATTTGTGATTGCAATTTGTAAGCAAATGTTTAGTCAATTAATCTTATTTTATTTGCAGTTTTACTTATGTTGTTGATGTGAAGATATTACAGAGTAAAATGTCGAAGCTAAACCAACTTTGTGTGCAAAAAGAATGAATCAAAACAAAGTATAACTGTCGACCACCAGTCGTTCCTATGGCTTAACGATGAACCTGAGATTATTCATGTTGGCCAAACCCTTAAGCGATTGATTTATTCCAACTTATTTCGGAGCTAAAAATGAAGCAACTCGTCATGGACACTGAGAAGATTATCCAAACGCTGCCAATGAACCATTCTTTGATCTTTACTGAAGCTCTCGTTCACTGGCTTCCGCTCGTGCATTTCTTGAAATTGAACATACTTGTGACAGTATGATTTAAAAATAAACCGTTCAGTCAATAAATTTAAAAAAATATACTCTGATATAAATACCATTGAATGTGGATCTGTAGTAAAGAGCAAAAGTCGATCTGACACAAAAAAAACCACAAAAAATAAATCTAGGATCAATGTAATACAAAAAATATTAATGCTATGTTTGCTTTCGCTTACCTCAATCATTGAGGTATCATAAAGCGTTAGCTGATAGTAGTAAATATAATATTTTGATCGATGTTTATCATGTTAAAATGAAAATTATTATCACAATCACGCACACATGAGTTATTAATAAGCTTGAAATATTGACAAACTATTTCATAATTTTATAAGTGTTTTTATTTTCATTTTAATGATTTTATCAAAAATGTATTTTCATAGTCTCATATTCACATCTGATTATTTCTAAGAACTCCACATTGATTAAAGCACAAACCTAAATTCAATCTAGCTACAATTTGTATTGACTATTTTATTATCTTTTTAACAAATGCATCTTCTAATTGAGTGCCAACTTTCAGGGTTGTTTTATTAACTCCTTCTAATGCATATAATAGCACCTCTTTATAGTGACTACAGTTATACATCGCACAGATTCGCAAAGATTCAACCAGCTTTGCTGTATTTAACATGCAAACCCATTGAAATTAATTAACTCATCCATTTCTAAGAAAATGGTAATACAACAGAAAGTAGAAAAAACTCGAACCATTGCGTTCCGTACTTTTTCAATCCATTGAAGGGATTAAAACTTCAATTCCATCATAATACGGGATAGAGAAAGTACGATCCGGCCCGATACTGTTCCCAATACCCAGATCGGGTTGGTGCAAAAGCAAACTCGCCAAAAGAGAACGCAGGACAAAACCGGGAAGCACTAAGGATTTTGCCCTCACGCCACGAAATGGTCGGAATCGGATTATTCCAACTTGCGCTGCGCTTATTCAATGTCGCCAACGCATCCATCCATCCGTCCACCAGCACCACCACCACCGCCATTATCATCGATTGAAACGAACCTAATTGTGTCAGCTATACTGGTTTATCTGCGCCACCAGGGACTTCCCCGCCCCCCGGCCGGTATCGGTTTAATTACGGACAACCCATCTCTTGCCCGAAGGATCAGCCGGCTCCGTGGCTATTGTGCTTTCAGCTTAAGGAAACAAAACGCACCAGGATACATTAAAAGGTGTACAATACAGTAGGAAGAAAGGGAAATGTGAGAGGCAGAGGGAGAGAGAGAACGTCACAAAAAAAATGCAAAACTTTACCAAAGCCCTATCGAAATGTGCAATTTCGGTCGCTTGCAAGGCACCGGGCTGGAGTTTGGAAGCTGTCTTAATTCTTAGTCACTTGCCGCACACTTGTGCGGAAGCGAAAATGGCTACGCAGTTGCGCCGGGGGTGTGAGAGCTTTTCTCCTCAGTTTCACCCATCACCCATCAGGGCAAGCCCCTTCCTTTTGCCCCTTCTGAACGAGCACGCGAACGATCCAGTGTGGCGAAACTTATAATAAAGCCTCTCACAAATGATGATAGGAAAAGTCTCCCGCACCTGTCAAACCAACACCTCTCTCTCTCTCCGTTCCTTCGTTTGGCCATGCGGTACCATCCTTCCAGCCCGGGAAAGCTTATTCTGCTGACGATAGTTTATTGGAGAAATACCGGAACGGCAATACTAGCGATCGGAAAGAGCCGAAGCACCAAGGGGCCAAAGCCTTCGAAAATATAAGGGAGGATATGCAACGGGTAAAAAGTTGCTCCTTTCATCCGTATTCAATTAAGATCCAAGGTTTTTGGACCAGCTAAAGGAAAAAAAAACGAAGCACAAAACAGAGAATAGTAGTGGCATTGGTTCCCGGTCCAAGCTATTTTCCCTCGCAGCAACAGCAAACGAGTGTCGTTGAGATTTTGGTTGTCGGTTGTCGATAGAAAGAGGAACGGAAGGATATATTCAGTAGAATGCACCATCCACACTCGGTTCTTGCATGGGACCGAGGTCCATTTTGCCTCCAACGTCGCGAATGCGTCACTTCGTGCGGTGGCTTCGTTTCGGCCGGGATGGACGTTGTATAGTTTAATTAAATTTATTATGTTCCTTAATTTCTTCATATTCGCTCCGGACGCTACTCGGGGCAGGCAATCCGGGCTGGAAATCCGGTAAAAAGGAAAACGGCTTCAAATCTGTTCTTCTCCTTGTTTTTTTTTTCCTGGCATGAAGATGGGTGGTCTCGATTTTCTCTCTGTTATCTATTTTGTGTGGATATTCTAGATATTCCACCTCGTTGGAGCTCGGTTCTCTGTTTTATTCTTCACTCCTTTTGCTCATCCTGCCCGAGATACCTTTGCAGTGGCAGTGAAGCAATTTTCGAACTGTCGCCTTCCGGGGCCTCGACTCCTATTCCGTTGGCCAATTTCTTTTCGCTTCCGATCACGCCATGGCCGGGGCACAAAGATGGTGGCGGTAGAGGGGGGGAGTGTACGTGTTCTTCCGGCGGAATGCTACATAATAGACACACCGTCAACGACTGGCTGAAGCATGCTGGTAGTCAACTCCTTTTCTTTAATGCTGTGTAGAGCAATTCGAACAATTTTTTTGTGCTTCCTTGTTTGTTTCCTGTGTATACAGCTAGAACGCCTTTTTTTATACATTCATTTCAATTTTCTTCTCTATGAGTGACTGGAAATGAACTGATCGGTTAGAATGCCGGGAAGGAATAAAAACTCCGACAGAAGCGTCGATCCAATTTGATGCTGTTGATGAGTGGAGCAACCAGCAGATAACAAAATGGTTGTTCGTGGAATGCCATTCGAGCGCTTTTAATTAAACAAGCAAAGCAGTGGAAGCTTACCGTTGTGACATCGTTAATAATATTGTTAAAGGATTGAGGAAAACATTCACTGTCTAACCACCGATTATGAAGGATGGCAAAATTCAAACGATATTTTTAAACCGAAGCGAATCGTTCCTAGAAAGTGTAGAACTATTAGTGTGAGATAAAACAAGTCAAACCAGAACTTGATGATTAAGTCTACATTTTTTTATCCTTTTTTTCCAAACGGTCTGTTACACGTGAATGTGTATGACGTTGACTCTAACATTGTTAAGCAGTCAACATTGTTAAAAGTTTTCATCATTTACCAACTGCACTGTTTAAACAATTGTTCGTACAATGAATAAATATAATAAATTGAATAAAAGTATAAAACAGATTCTTCATTTAATACATTCAATGAGATAAATTAGTCTTTTCTGTATGTGAGTGAGAAAATTCATCCATTGATTAAACAAATACTATATACTTTTTTTTGTTCTTGTATCACGGCCTGGCCGTATTAGACTTTATTTATTACGTAGCAGGTCAGTCAGTCCATGCTACGGGGGGACGGTTTCGAATGGGATATGAACCCCGGCCCGTGGTGTAAATGCCCGGCGCCGAACAACTCTCCCATCGGGCCGCCCCTAATACTATATACTGAAGAAAGTCACAAAATCTTAGCGAAGCACTTTTCCATTTTCCATTTTTTTTAAATATTGGTCGAGTAAATCATCGAGTTATGTGTATGTGTAATACGTGTGAATAGTGACACGAGGAAACTTTTATAAGTGTTTGCCACAAAAATAAAGTATAAATGCAATTTTCTGTCATTTAAAAACATGCTCTGTATTTTAACCAATTTTTCTCCACAAAAATGGTAACTTCATTCTCTAGAATCCTGGTTGACTTCCAAAAACTTATCATTGATCTTGAGGACAATGAATATAAAAGCTTGTCCAAATTTGTCGTCACAGAAAATTGACCACGGCTATCGCGGTACAGCATGTGATTGAGACTTTCCAAAGGAAAAAAATCAATAGAAACTACTCCCGAAAGAGGCCACAAATCAAAGTTCACCAAACACCACAATCGCATAATCCCACGCGATATCAAACAAAATCCTAAGGTGAGGTCCTAACTGGAAAACAGCTCGAAACGTTATCCAAACAAAATGATATCGAGATTGCGTCTAATGGATGCCATTTATCTCTACTAAAAACAGTTGAAGTATGCCTAAACTTCGTGATCAATCCATAGGAATTCTGACAGAATGTTATATTAAGCAAGCACAACATTTTCGAGTCAAACGAATAAGGATTCATGGAACTGTTTCATTAAATAAATGTGAACTTTGTTTAGGATAAATAAATGAAGCCTTTGCAGAACGGATTTTTTGACACATTTTATAAGACACTCAAATGGAACCTCGTTATTACTACTTAATATCAGGAGAGCAATAAGTGCTACATATTGTGGTGGAATAAAGTACAAGTAAATGTACCATAATTCAATTTGGAGCGGTTCGGTGGCCGAGGACACGAATTTATTCTTTGTTTTGAGAAATGCTCTGTTACCTCCTTTTCTCGACTTTATTAGCC
This sequence comes from Anopheles culicifacies, assembly GCA_000473375.1. NCBI lineage: Eukaryota > Metazoa > Arthropoda > Insecta > Diptera > Culicidae > Anopheles > Anopheles culicifacies. Next base: position 8,746 of record AXCM01005460.1, on the reverse strand, counting down.
TCTTTTTCATCATTATTTTTATATTATAAGTATGAGCTAGAGTGTATCTTCTATGTACGTGATCATGGTATCCTTCTGAGTCATAAACTGTCCCTTGTCAATCAAATTGATCAAGTCATTAGAGTGACTAGGAGATCACTTGGATCTCTAACTTGTCTCCATGTTCAGTCTCTTTGTCTCTTCTCAATCCCTTCAACACCGTCCCTCCGTCTCTCTTCCAACTAAGCGCACTCTTCACAGTCAGATGTCCTATTACTAGGTTGTTATAGATCTATTAGTTCTGTATCGGATCTTTTGGATTTTTATATGTCTCCTTCCTTTTTCTGCTCTAGTATTTTCGTTTCCTCGCCTGTTTATTAATCGTTCGTGTTGTAGAAAGCCTCTTTTATTTCATTTACTTTATTTTTACCTTATTTGTCTATTTTTTTGTTAAATTATTATTAATTATTAAAACCTATTGCTTACCTTTCCTATATTTTCTTTCAATATGTTATTTCTTTTCTCACTTGATTTTTTTTTTAATAAATTTTGTTAGTTTTACATTAAATTAGAAAAACCCTAAGATTTTTTTTCAAACCCCTGTAACGAAAAAGAATTGAGTGAAATACATGCAATATTAAATGTAAAAATGTAAATCAGCAATATATTTTCAACAGATATTATTTCACATTTTGTGAACTCTCAATTTATTATGAATATACAGATATCCATATTGAGGTTTGTTTCACAGTGCAACCCCTTTCGTGAAAATAGTGCTGACCCCTGGAGAAAATTAAGTCCATCATGCACTATTATCCATCAAATAATTGTTTCCAAATTTTATCCTTCTATTTACGATGTGTTCTAATGATCCAGCAAACCCACAAATGCTCAAATAATCATTATTACAAAACTCATTGTTACAGGTTGCACCTCATTTTGGTTTCTTACAGTTACGCCGGACAACCTAGAAGCCACACAAAACAGGAGCCGGCTGCGCAACAAACAAAAATCTCATTAAAACATTAAAATGAAGACACAATCACCCGATAAAAGCACGCCTCTAACGGCATTACACACAGACACGCAGCCACGCACACTACCAGCCTCGTTTTGGATTCACCCTTTTGTGCATTGCTGCCGAAAAGTGCATCCGGAGTTCATTGTGCATCCGGAGCTTAATTTGCCGGAAATGTACAATAGACAATGGGGATGCCCATCCCGTGCCCGACGTGCTGGGGGTTTTCCACTTTCGAGCTCGTCCAGTCCTTCCCCGGAGCGCTTTCCACCATTGTTTGACCCAATATCTGTCGCTGTCGGACAAAAGGTGAATGCATTTCAGACCCGAACACTCGTGTGTGTGAGTGTGTTGGAGTGTGCTTAAAGCAAACCATTAACACTGGTGTTGTAGCACACAGTGTCATTATGAGATTTATGATGCGGTTGCACCACACTTGTGCATTGGTTTTTCGGGTGCATGCGCAGGGCGCACTGTTGCTGCAACCGGGCACGGTCGGGAGAAACGATGGGACCCAATTGTTTGGCTAACGATGGGCTCCGGAATCCGGAAAACTGGGGAACCGACCTGTTATAACTTCCGTCCACGGGTAGCTCGGGACGCTCAGGGAAGGGTCCAACCACCTACAGCTGGAACCATTCCCACAATCTTTCGGTTAAGCTGCTAACTCTTCGCAGAGGTTGGAAAACTCCGATCTCACCGGTCGTAACTATTGAAAGACAAAGCCATACAAATGGTTACCGAAAACTTCCCCAGCTAATGCATCTTCCCTCTCTGAGGGTGGTAAAGCTTAAGTTCTGTCCCACTTCTTGGGTGAGGAAAACTTTCTACTCACAAACCACCCACCAATCCGAACGGAAAATTATCGATAAATCCGTTAACACTGCGACACACACTCAACGCATCAATCGATTGGTACTGGCAAGGATCAAAATCTCCCCCCATTCGTTCGATTGCACTACAACTAATACACACGCACGCTCAAGCGAACAACAGCTGATGCAACGGTGGGTCAGGCACATCATTATTGCGTCATTTGGAATTTATTATCCTTGCACCGATTCCGGCATTGCCGCAAGTTTGACTAACGACCGTCAATCGGGCGTCGGGATCAGCACAAGTAGCGCTTTTTGACCTCTTCGGGGCGTTTTCGGAACGGTTTCCAAAAAGGAACACTTCTGGTGGTGTGGAAGGGGGGAGGGGGAGGGAGAGGAGGGAGGGATGTTGGGGTAAAGTTTCAATGATCGCTCGCCACCCCACGCTCTGCACCCCAAGTGGGGTGTATGTTCAGCATCAACGAGTTTGCACCCTTGACCGAAACGACCGCCCGAAAGGTCATCGCGGAACCTCATTACCGCCAGCTGTCGTGGTCTCATTTATAGCGCCCTTTATTTTATGGTTAAATTTACCGAGCTTTCAGCCATTTTTTTTTTCATCTTGTTCCTTTTCGTTTCAACCCACTGCTCTAGTTGTGCTTGGTTCTCTTACACATACACGCACTCGCTCTTGTCGCTCTTGCAGGGTGAATGTCTGGCCGATACGGGATGATGGCGAGAGGGACACCATTTTTATGTCACCCATTTGCTCTGCGCATCACGCAACATCCCAGCGGTGGCAGTTGATTTGTCACGATACCGGAAACGAATCTGTGCAACTCATCCAAAGCCTCACCCCTTTTTCCTTTTTTTTTTTTCCCAAAAAGGGGAGGTGGGGCACAAGGAGTTCCCGAGTCGATGATCAATAATATCCAGCCCTTGGGGAAAGTGTTGTGAAACAAAACATGGAAAAATGTGTGTGAAACAGAGCGAAAGAAGAAAAAAAACCCTCGGAAACGAGCTGATTTATTTTCATCATATTTTTCTTGATGTTTCCGTTCAATGCCCGTGAACGAGATTTACTGTCACAATCGGTCACAAATGGTCATGAGACGGTCGCGAATTTGAAACGCAGGTCACGTGGAATCCATTCGGTGTCATCTTGCGATAAGGATATGTGATTTATGCCACACCACGGCTTTTTACCGAAAACCAGCCCGAATGGGCGCGAATTTCCACGCACGTGTTCCCCAATGATGAAGTCATCACATGCAAGGGCATAAAGACGCGACGGTTAGCCTGGGTCAACTATTGACTAGTCCATCCGTCTGATCGTGTTAAGATTACCAAAAAGAAAGAAGAAGAAAAACACACTCGGGACGATAAAACCCAAATCCCAGCCGGGTGCTTTGAATATATTGGTCGGATAATTGTTTGTTTATATGATTTACGCCTTGTCCAGCATGGACGACCGCACGTTTGAGCCTATTTCAAGAATTTATCGTTTTACGAAAGGATTTATGTTTCGTTTGCAATCATCGAATGATTAAATATTATTGTCCTTAGCAAAAGACAAAAAGAGAGAAAGCAACATTAAGAAAATAATAATTCACTACGACAGCAGAAATCATCACATTCTAAACTGTAAGTCGGCTGTATCTCGAAAGCTTCCAATTAATTTGCAGCTCACTCTCCTTGACAGTGGTCATCAAGGCACTCCTTCAGTAAGATCTGAAAAAGGGTTTATCAGTATCACAGTTACATCTCTGCCTTCTTAACAGAATTAATGTCAGTTTCAATTGGTCATTGGCTCCAACGCGCTGGCCCTGACGTTCATTTCTTCTGCCATACTCGGGGTAGGGGGGGTGCAGCACTCTAAATGCTCTTTGTTTGATTTTGCGTCGCACCTTACGTTGGACGATGGACGAAGAAATCACGATAATTGTTTTAGCAAATTTTGCTCTCTTTCAAGCAAGTCCCAGCTGTGCAGACCGTACTTAGGACGTCCGTTTCCGATAGACATGTACATGTTCCCGTGCGGCATCTTTTTCCCATGCATCGCCGACAACAACTCCGACCAAAGCGACTGTATTGTGAATGTCGGTGTGTCGGTGGGAAGCACTGTGGCAGTGTCTAATGAAATGCTACAGCATTCTGCACTAACTGCACCAAGCGCTCCCTGTGGGTGTACTTGCCCAACTGCATCGAGACGCATCGGGCATCGGATCGATATGCCGGTCTCGTAGCAGCAGCCAACCATTGTGTCCAGTGATACGACTGGCTTGGGTGACTGTATTTGCATTTGTTTACTCCACAGCCCAGGTGGATCACGCAATACAGGAAGGTTAGTCTTTGTCCAAGCAGCTTCTTTGCCCCCAACTCGACTATCTGTGCTATCTCGTTCGAGTTGTTTGTCAGTACGGATCGGTGCAAATTGATATATTTTACGCAAATGAATCGGGGAAGTTTGCTTGTAAATTTAGAATACTTTTATCGTACCGGGGCTGCAAACAGCCCAGCCCAGTGATGCAAGGAAACGGATCGGTTTCCTATTTACCCAGAGCATCAGGTGTAAAGTAGTTAATAGTGCAAGCTTTACTGTCGGTGAGTGTGAGAAGGTATTTTTTTTAGGCCAATGTTCCTTTTTTCGAGACGTAGACGAAGTTTATACCAAACGATGCGTTTCATTACACTTGTACAACACTACGATACAGTTTACATTACATGCCCGAACAGGCAACGCACTTAAATGAAGTGTACCAAGAGAAGAAGAGCCATACACACCACATCACTGTTACCGTCGTACGGCAGAACTCATCAAAAACCAGTACCGAAGTTGGCAGAAAGTACACACGACACACCCTGCATCCGTGTCACGTCACCCCGAAGACGCTAATTTATTTTCGCTACTGCGCCTCCGGACATTTGACTTGCCAGATTGGGTGATCACCTGCGTCGTGCAATAAATCTTTCTGCCCGGCAACCGGGACACACGCAATCTCCCGCACCCGACTCGCTGATGGATCACCGACTCGATGCCCCATGCCCCATGTCTCGGGTTCGTAAGATAAATAAATAAATTGGAAAAGAAGTGATTATTTGTTTTTAATTTTCATGGTTTTAATTACCAACTGCGCATTGCGCGAAGGAAGCTTTTGCAGCTACCCGGCCCGAACTTACCTGTGTGCGTTGCTCGTGTATCGCTCTCGCCGTGCGCCTTCGTGCGCCCACCGGCAAAAGTTGGCGGGCAACGGTGAACGTGGGCCGTCTAATTGTTCGACCAACGTCAACATGAAGCCCACCCCAAAATCAATTCTTGCTTTCGCGTGTAGCAATTAATCAAGAGCAATATTTGAAATTAACACGAAAATAAACCCACACGGTTAATGTGTTTTTAAAATAACTCTCCGGTTGGCACCGGTACCGTCCTCTCGCCCCGGTGGGGACCACCGTAACACACTGCCGGAAATTGTTGTACCTTTTCATTAATTTTAATGCTGCACGGAAGTTATGCGACGGTTTGCTACCTTGCTGGTGATGATGGTAACCCATCGGCAAACTGATTTCTCGTTTCTGTGTTTCCGTTCAGATGGGCGGACGAGCTTGCACGGCCCTACCGGCAGGATGTGGTTTTTCAGCGAGCGTAAACTATGGGGAAAGCATTCAAAAAGGGTAACTTAGGTTGAACCTCTAAACTGTAAGCCTTCCTTCTTTCCATGGAAGCCTACTTTCGATAGATAATGCTTCTACTGCTGTTTCAATGCAGTATAAGAGCAAACTAGAGCATTCTTTTAATCTCATCTTTTTCTCTATATATCAGATTATCTTTCGATTATGAGAGTGGTATTAAAAACTATTTTTAGTACAAATCACAAATATCGTACTCAACACTAAGCAAGCTCAACAAAATTTATTTTCTACAGTTTTTTTTTAAATTAAACACATTACATAGAAGGAATCGGGATCTGAAATTATCTTGTGTTTAATAGATCTTTTTATATGAAAATGAGAGTAAGGTACTTTGTGCAATGGATTGATATTTTAGAGTTGTTTGTAAATCCTGTAAAAGATGTTACAAAAATCATTTGTACTTCAAAATATTTTAACGTTCGTTACATTGTCTCTCATTTCATCTCAATCATCTTGATATCTGTTCCTGGAGTTTTAAAATTCAATATTAATTTAGTACACTTGAATTAATTATCAGGAACGTTTGTGTTTATACGACCATCGAACTTTTGTCTGCAGAAGTCGAGTGGCGCTTGTTTATAATTTTTTACGAAAACGAAAAGTTTGCAATGTTTTGACATTAAACGTATAGCAGCACAATAGCAAAACGAAGTGAAATCAAACAACCCAAAGATGGCGGTGTAATTGAATTGAAATGATGTTGTTTGGAAGATTGCAAACAAATATGTTCATTGAAAAATAACTACAATAGCAAACAAATTGCCTTAATACACCTCCATAAGGGATGATGTGCCGCTTTAATGTCACTTTCTTTAATGATTATCCGGTAGTTTACATTTGACTCACCGAACCTGAGATTGGATTTAGGAAATTGATTTCGATTTCTGTCACAAACTTACACGGCATCTTCAAGAGCGCCAGAAGAGAACTTAAAAATCAAAATGCAAATTGACCACGTTCGTGGAAACTTAATTGTCTAAAGTATTTTAGTAGCAGTAGTAATAGTTTGCTCAGGTATAACTCTGTTGGCGCAATATACAGCAAAAACAGCTTTTCAATGTGTACGAATTATATTTTTTCTCTGTACATGTGATAAACGTATGAGCTTTTCATTTGAAAATAGGAAAATTCTGGTACCTTTCAAGCGTTTGTATCGTTTTGGCGAGAAAGTTTCTAGGAAAAACTCTCTTCTGCGTTAAAGAAAATTTCCTTATCGTATCCTTATCTAAACCTAATCTAATCCTAAAACAAATTATGTATGTTTTATGAAATCGGTAATATTGTATTGACTTTTTATTTTGAATCGATAATTTTAGAGGATTGAATGCTATTATAGGGATGGAAATTGTAGGTGGAAGAGGAGTGAGTTTTCTTCAGCTAGTTTATAAGTTGGGATTAATGATGTTTCTATTTTAGACTAAAGTGTGACTGTAGTTTATTCTTAAGAAAGTGTAAAAGAAATAAATCAATCAAATAATCAAAACTGAATTCATAAATGTATGATTTAGTGTAATAATAAAATGTTTTTAAAAGCTAAAATTTCATTCCTACTGTCAGTTTTAAAATAAAAAAAAATTATTAAACTTATTAATAATTTAATAAACAACAAGATAACACGTTGTTGACGGGAGGTTTCCACCCAAAACAGTTCTCTGCTTTTGTTCTTGCTTTTGTAATGCGTAGTGATAATATAAACTGCTATCTACTTATTATTTTTAGGAACTGGCAATGTTCCTTACACAAAAGTAGACGTCGGATGCAATAGAATGAATAGGCCAATTTTCTAATAAACTAGAATAACGTTTTTCCTAACGGCTTACTTGTAATGACGGATACGCCCCTCATCAAACACATGTGGCCGAGCTATTACCGACAAATCTTTCAACAAATTAATAAAAAATAAATTATTTTACTAACATACATTAAGGTTGAAAGCTGAAATCATCGCTTAAAGATCCGTCATCCATCGTCAAATAGTCGCACAAATATCGATCGATGAATTAAAACCGAAAATTTCTCCTTGACATTTTTACTCTATGATAGGTACTAAAAAGAAATTCTTTAAAACTTTCCTCAAGTGGTGCATTTATTACAATTATGTAAAACGTAATAACAATTGTAATGTTGCCCTTTAATTTTCACAAAGAAAATATCTCAAAGAAAATATCTGTGTTTATTTAAAGAGGACATAACGAAAATAGTTGAGTAAGGAACAAAAATATAGAAACTGAAAGCAATAGAATATTGGAAAAATCAAAAATGGTTAGATTCATTATTTTATAACAACGACTGTTATATAAATGATGACAAACGGATCAATTATCATAAGTACACAAACAGACTAAAATAATAGCCCTAAGGATGCGACATTCCGATTCCAAAAACCAACTAGAAAGATCACTCGACAAGCAAGCAAACGAGGTGCCGAATGTGCTCGGAATACTATCATCAAGTTCCAGACATATCATACATCTAATAGATTTTTAGAAGCAAAACATTAAATCACCAACTTCAATGGAATGCCTAACGTGCCACGTACCGTAAATCTTTACATTCCCTGCCAGCCTTCCCTGCTGACATTGTTGTGCCTCGCTGTGTCCCGCTTCAATCATTCCTTCACCAAACTCTGTTCGAGTTGGACAAACAAACTTGCCTTCTGCCGTGTAAGGATGCCACCAACGGATATTGCATCAACATAAGGCACTTTATTTCAACCTGCAATTGGTTTTTTATTTGCAAAACTGTGCGCATCGCAGCTCAGCCCCCGTCGCATCCTTATTTGACTTTAAAATTTATTTGCATCACATGCGAAACCATTTGCACTGCGTTAAGACAAACCGTACCCACCGGTCACTTTGGTCAGCATATGGATCTCATGCGTCTGTGTGTGTGTGTGGGGGGAGGGCATTTTTTTTGTTGGCATTTGGCCATCTGCTGGATGTCAGGAATGGAACCGTGAGGTCAATTCCAGCTCACCGCTCCAGCCCCTTAATACGCAAAGAATGCAATGCACACAAACTAACCCTCTACCAAAGGGCGGTTAATACATGCAGACAGAAAATGCATGTGACGGAGTAAGTACAAAAGCTTCTAACTGGATTTATGCAGCAGAACTATGCGGCCATGAATCTTGCTGCTATGCATACGCTACTTCGCCTTCCACTGTGTGCTATCGTTCGGAGCTGAATCGCTTTACTGATCTTACACAAGTTGGTAGTATTTTAGTTTCTTTACTCTATGTGTG
>AXCM01005459.1:0-20798 GCA_000473375.1 Anopheles culicifacies | reverse complement strand
AAATCCTCCACACCCACCAGGCAGCTGTTTTCGCGCAGCATTGACTTCCTGGATGCGGCCACCAACGGAGACTCTGACCATGGGCACCGTGTACACCGGCAGCAACATCAACAACAGCAACAGCAGGAACTGGAAAGTCATCTCCGATTGCTACAGTACGCTGCCGTAGGTGGCCATCAGTCGGATGCACTGGAAAGTTCCAATAATTCCAACATGAAGAACCATTCAGAATCAGCCGAAACGCCCCCAATACCGGACAGTGCAAGCATACGGATATCACGTCGTCCACGTTCCTCGTCCATGTCCGGTCGGGACAGTTACTCGTACTCCTCCGATAACAACAAAGACAACGATCGTGAAAAACCACCCCGCTTGGTAAATGGCACCAATGAGCCAAAGTTAATCAAAAAGCGCACCCTACCAACAATGCCAACTTCGTCCACTCCGACTTCCTCCAACGGTGGAACAGGCGCGGTAGCAACAGGTACGGCAAAGAGCGAAAAAGCCAAAGTCACCGAACGACTCGAGGAGTTGCTTAGCAAGACGAAGAAGATACTCGAACTGGAGAAGATGACGAAGGGAGGATCGGGTGTGGTGACATCTCCACTGCTCGGAAGTCACCCAAACACTGCCATCACACCGACGACGACCGACAATCGGTACATCCTGGCGTTGGACAAACTGAGAGACATCCATCACTACGACTCAACGCCCGGTGGTGGAACGAAACCTTCCGGGCGCTCTTCTCGCGACTCGCCCGGATACGATATCGCTCAGGAGATGGAGAAGATCACCAAATCACTACTACCTGCCGCACCTGTTTCACCCGAAATAGCGAAAGACATCACAACGCGCAAGGAACGTCCAACGACCGTACTGTACGCGTCCTATCAGCAACAGCCGCCACATCCTCACCGACGTACCACACCCCAAGAATCGTCCCCACTATCCACGACACCACTCTCGACGATGTCTCCCAGTTCATCTCTACTCGGTGGCCAGACGGCTCCATCACGCTCCTCACCGTTTGCTGCAGACCGGCAACATCTTGCGTCCACCAACTTTATGGAGGATCATCAACCGGGCGACGAACAGAACGTGTCCGCCGCGATGGGTGCACTGATGAATGGATTCTATTCAAACAGCTGCTTTGAAGATGCACCACCCAGTTCCTCGAACACGACGGTTAAATCGGCAGGACCTCGTCAACGCCATCCAGCGACGGACGATTCGGAATTGGAACAGGATGACGACCAAGAGGTCGATGACGAAGAGGAAGAGGAGGAGGACGAGGAGGAGGAGGAGGAGGACGAACATGATCAGGAAGAAGCGAAGGATGAAGAGGATGAGCACGATGAGGAGGGAACTAGCGACGTGTCCGATCGATGCGATCTCTCAGCGATGGCAAATCTGGCCGAGCTGAAAGAACTCAAGAGCCGAATACTAAACGGAACAAACTGGCGTAGCCAGGTGTTGCAGAAGAGCGTCCAGGAGTTGCTACGAAGTGGTGAAGGAACCGATCAACTCTCCGTCTCGCAGGAACAGGATGCATCGCAGGCTGGGGAGACGAATCGTGTCAAGTACATCATCTCGAAGCTACAGCAGAGTGGCATCAGTTCCGGTGATTTAGCCATCCGCACACAGCACCAAGTGCCACCGATGGCACATTGTGAGGATTTTTCCGATAGCAGCAGCGAAGAGGAGGACATCGAAGAGGCTAACCGACAGGATGACGATGAGGATTGCGTTGACGGACCACCGATACCGGTGAATGGTGTGGTCGAGCAGGAGAAACCATCCGAAATTGGTATCGGAAAGGCGAAAAGTCTTATCCAGCTGTACGAACAATCGTCCTCCACGGCGACAAACGGTGCTATCGGGAAGCCCGCCTCGAACGGTCCATTTGCGAGCGTTCCCAAGGATGCCTACTTTCATGAGTTACCTCCAAGGAAGCTGTTGCCACCACCGGAACTGAGCTCCATGTCGGGGTTGACATCTCGCGTACATCAAACGGCACGGAGTCGCAATCCACTGCCATCGTACCTGCTGCAGGAAGGGGCGGGTGAACTGTTCCAGCAACAGCCTTCCGATATTCTGCAAGATCAGCAAGGACCTGCTGGAGGATATGCTCAACAGCAGAGCTACTTTGATGAGCTAGCCTTCCAAAGTCATCATCCACTGCCTCAGCATCGTCCAACACCACCGGCAATGAGTTCGTATCCAATTCCAGCCGATGGTTTCTTGCCACCGGTTGGGTTACCCACTCCAGTGAACCACCATCATCCTCACGGTCACTTACACATGCAACAGCAGCAGCAGCAGCAGGAGAAGCTTCTAACGCAACGGAAGTACATCAATCCCTCATCCGCTGTGTCACTTGCCAGCACCGGGACACCTTCACCTGAGTTCCCGCTTTACCAACACCACCACCAGCAGCAGCCACTTCCCACACCGCCCATCACCCAACCACCGTACCCTTCTGCCAGCAGCGCATCCGTCGTCATCGGGGGCCATTCGCACGCCATGATGACAATGATGGCCGCCGGTCGTAAATCGGTCGATCAGCTATCCTCCAACGGGGAAGATTCCGGTTATGTCAGTGGGAAAGTGAGTGAAATCCACATCCCAAGTGGTGGTGCTAGTCCACTGCTTTCCGCTACTGTCAGCAATGTGTTGATCATACCGCCGCCTGCCTCCTCCTCCTCGCCGAAGCACTTTCTTCCGTACAGCCATCATCACCATCCGCTGGTGACGTCGATGCACCATCGTAACGGAACGCCACCTTTGGCACATCACCATGGAAGCGTTGTGACATCGATCGTACCTCCACCGGTAGGAACACCATCGGCCGGGTTACATCCGACGACGGGCCAAACCACTGCCCAACTCCATGCCGCTGTTGAGCAGAAGCAGCAAGCACTCTACAAGCTCGGTGCTTCCAGCTTGGTTTAAGGCTCTCCGTTCTCTTTCCTTTGTACAGTATGACGCAAAATTTGTACTTGACGAGGCGTTGTTTTAGGATTTAACTACTGTTGATTAATCGCTAGTAATGTAAGCATGAGGATTGCGTTCCTCCTCACGTTAATCTTTCTCACTTTCCCGTATTAAATTATTTTTCCTCCTACCTACGGTTATGTGTAATTTTAAGCACTCTGTTACTTGATGTATGTGTTTTTTTTTTCTCGCGTTTTGTAAAGCAAGAACAGAGAGTGGCCAACAGGCAAACGGAACTCTCCAATCCAGCAGCGCGTGTTGGACAATGGAATGGATAAATAAAGCTCATTTTAAGCTCAAATTAAATCAGAAGACTAGGTTGAAGATGATGATGACGGTGAAATCATTTTGTTAAGATGTTTTAAGCTGTAAGTACTATCCGATTAGTAAGTAGTGGCATCTAGGAATACTTGACTCCATCACCTTCTTCCCTAAGTACGGTCGAGCGCCATCTTCTGCCAATCCATAATCCCGGTCTTCATGGTGGACGCATCCAACGTCGTCTTTCCATCCCAGGTTTGGCCCAACCACACCATTGCTGTCCCTGTGGACTTCCTAAAAACACTTGACAGACTGGGTCGTTCAGTGCCACGACATGACATGACCAGCTCACTTGCAGTGTAGTCGTCATACAACTCAGAGCGCTCGTCATTTTAGCGACTCCTCCATTGCCTTGCACACATCTTCTTTTTCTTCTCTGGCTCTACAACCTCGAGAGGTCTTGGCCTGCCATCATTTCTGGCTTCCGTGACTTGAATGTACCCACCACATGATCCTGCGAACGAAGGGTCCGAATGGGATTCGAACCTCGGTCATGTCCGTTCGAAGACTGGCGCCTCGGTCTCCTCGGCCACCGAACCGCTCCAAATCCTTCTGAAACTATTCCCCTCAAACTCCTTGAGGCGTCCAAGAGGGTTTCGTCTGCTTTCGATAAAGTCCAATTCTCATAGGCGTATGCGAGTAATGGGAGTACTTGTCGTTGCTGTCTGTCGACCCAAGGAACGTGAAATTTTGGACGACTTCAAAATGGCGATCACCTACCCGTACGTCACTCCTGCGTAGGTCTGGATTAGGTTCCACCAACATTTTGAATTTTGCCCAGTTAGATATCTGCTACATAAAAGAGTCATAAACCAACATAAAACCGGCCCTCCTTAGCGCTAGGTTGAGGAGTAACTCATACCTTTGTCGCAGATCTGACCATACATGTTTGAGCAAGGATAGTAGACCGGCTTATATCTCGTTGTGTCATCCACGAAGTCAACAGCATTATTAACAACCACACACGTTTGCATTTCCATTCACATTTAATACTAACTGGTATAAGGTGTTGAGTGAGCTTTCTTATCAATCTGTGCGTATGCTAGTTCGAATAGCCATCTATCGTATGGGGAGCACACATCGCACTAACTTATCCTTTAGTCTATTTACCCTGCGGCGTTCTTCTGCGATAAAACGGGCGAGAAGAGATTTTCTTGTGGCAACAAGTGAATTTTAAATCTCGCTTAATATGAACAAATAGTTTCTTAATTTAATGTCCGCTTCCACGCTCTCACACGCATAAACAGTTTTGTTGTCGCTATAACACTTAATGCGCGTGTGTGTGTGTATACAAAAGCCTTCTTTCAAAGAACGCTACGGAAACGGATGCATTCGTTACACCCGGTACGACTGCGTCTGCTCTAAATGTTTTTGTCTTGTAATTTGTCTGTACAGATCGCTCGTTCGTTTATGAGACATCGCCGAGCCAAACGTGATTTAATTGCTAATTGGACGATAATTTAATTCTAAGCGTAACGAGCGGTTCGATTGCCATTGTCTAACTCTAGATCGCTGTAGATAGCTCATATCTCAACAAATGAAAAAAGGAAAAAAAAAAGGTCAACGAGGAAAGCTCGGTTTCGCTCTCTACATTGCCTGCCGGTCAACTCTCTGGCACTGGTTGCACGGTTACAGCCCTTTGAAGTGTGAAGTTGCTTAAACGTTTAAGCGATTACCCTCTTTACGAGGTTAGCGGAGCAATGCCAACCTGGCGAGGATCGGTAACGGGTCCGGCCGGTGTGTCCAGATTCTTCAGCAGCATGGTCAGCCAGTGTTTGGTCGATTTGTCCTCTTGCAGGCACGGTCCAAACGTCGCATCACGCAATTGATCCGGCAGGCACTGGCGCAACGCTTCCCGGGCACTGCAAAAAGGCGGATGGAAACGATTACACAATGAGCAATGCCAAGTGAGATGCTACCCAGCTGCTTACCGTGGATTATCCGACAGTCGAAGGTAACAGCGGACGACATGCTTCAACAATCTAGCCGATTGTTCCTTTGCTAGCGATATTACCATCTTTCCCTGCAATTGGACAACACAAATTACACCGTAAGTTGAGTTTTGTTCGGTCTTTCTCCTTGTTTTTGCGGCACAAAACCTTACCAAAATGATGGCGACATGCGAGAACCGATCGTACGTGTGACAGATGTACGACAACCCACTGTCGTCCAGCAGAATCTTCTGCAGTATGAAGGTGGCCACCGTTTTGCTTAGCTCCGAGCCCGACTCCATGATGCGCAGGCACAGTGGAATGATTTCCGTCGTCAGCAGAAACGTTATCACTTCTTGTTCGTCGGTCTGAAATTGGCACAAATGGAGCACACCACTTGGCATTAGCGGATCCCCAATCTTTCCCCCACCCACCCACTCATTTGTTTACCTTCACCAGCGCTCCGATCACACCGAGCGACGTCAGCCGAAGGTACTCGAAGGGACGCGTCTTGGAGGTGGTATGCAGGAACGGATACAGAAACAGTGGAATGTGTGCGGCCAGAAAGGCGGAACGCGTTTCCGGATGGGACGCAACACACTGCAGCAGGGCCAGCGCATTGCACACCCGGTTCGATTGGTGCGCTGTTAGGGTGGCCGGATTGATCGAGGGATAGATGTGGATGATTTCCTGCAGCAGTGCCGCCGTAGTGCCGAAGCTGTGCCACAGCATCGGTGCTAGGTCCGGGACGCTTTCGCGCTTCTTGCTCAGCTCGAGCAGGGCCGTTTCGCGCGATTCCGGATTCGATAGTTCGTTTATCCACTGGAAAACCTTCTCGCTGTGAGCCGCCATTAGCTGCATACTTCCAGCCTGCTGTACGACGGCCATTCTTACGGCTTCGATACGGTTGATACGGTTTACTGTAAAGCACACTGGGATAAAGGTTCACCGTAGGTCGTTATCACCTTTGCCACACCACACAGCCTTTCGAAACGGGAATTGCTAATAAGGTACAAGAAAATGTTATTATTCACACGCACCAGATGCAAACTCGACAGCGGCGCAAATTAAGCGTTTCTGAAGCGTTTGCAGAACGATTGACAGCTGTCATTTGTTTTTATTTTCAAAGCGTAGTTGTGACCAAGGTTTGTAGATGTTCGAGTGAAGCTATTCAAACCAGCCGTTGGCGAATGGAAAAACGCACTCACGTTGGGATATTCTTTATTTACAAGTGTAATTATTTGCTTTCAACGAAACAAAGGCGGTTTAAGTACACAATACGTGAGAGGTCCATTTATTGAGTAAAATTTGTACGAAAGCAAACGCTTCGATGTTTTTTTGGCAGTGCAGTAAGTTGTACAATTCGACGCGCGTTGCGATTCGCTATGTTATTGTCAGGTGAGAATTTATGTTCCGAGCTCTATTCTAGAACGCATCAACTGGGGGGTTTGAAATCAATTTGTTTAATTTATTTCGTTTAGCAAAAACAAACTCTTCCACTCTGACGTCATCAAATTGAAAACCTAGCCAAGTCGGAGAGAAAGAAGTGTAAATCGTGTCCTTGCCTGTTTGTTTGGGCCACACATGCCAAGACACAACGAACACAGCGGATGCACTTCCATACCGTACCTTACACATGAGCCACACACGTCATATACGTACTCGGAAAGCAATAAATATTAATTATTGGGACAGCATATTACGGTACGGTAAAAGAAATGCTACATACACGCGAACGATTGCGATTCCGTCCCTGGCAAAATGCGCTATGATGCACAGCAGCGCATGCAGCTTTTAGCTCCCAAAGAATCATTTAAATTACGTAACTGAATGAAAGGGGCTTCCCTTTACAGCAAAAAAACAAACGTTAACGAACATTCTAAACTAATTAAGTTGCTAGACGCCACACTTACAAGCAAACTCATGTACTCAATCGCAACGAAAGGAACACTGGAACCGCGGCACCACATCAAAACGGCTTATATACCATGTGGTACTCTCCACTACGAGCAAACGTGTGCTAAGGTTAGGGCTACTAATTTAAACATTATATCGGCTTTGTAACTGCAGCTTCTCTACCAATATGCTAACATTCTGTTTGTTTTGTTCCCATCCACAAAGCGGATGTGGTAAGATTTAAGAACGTGAGAAAAAACGCCTTCTATTAGAGCATCATGCATTTTCATCAGATACTAGAGAATTATTCGACCATTGGACGACCACACACAGACAAACATCGAAGAAAAAGGATTCTTTCTCTACGCGTCGCATTGCTGATAACTCGCGTAATTAGACTGTGGTTGTTCTTGTTTTCCGTTTTTGCGACACTCTCTACGAGAGAGGATAAGTATTATTATTACATATTTCTTTGCGTTAATTATTGTTTTCCTGTCGCTCGACACAGTTTCGCTTGCCGTCGTTGTTCTTCTCCTCCCTCCTCTTTCTGAAGGTGAGCGATGGAAATGGTCTTCTACCAACAGCGTTCTTCTGTTTCGGGAGGGATGGTTGTATCTAACACTCTAAAAGCTATTTGTAAAGTTTTTTCCTTCTTCTTTAAACTCAATTACTATCGCAGAGTTTGGTAGTTTTTGGTTGCAATGTGTTACTGTCTAACGCTCTAGGCTTTCCACTCCACTGCGGTGTGACTAACGTTCCGGCGCCTGGCCTTAATATCGTAGAATTGGCGTCTCCTTCTCCCTCCCTTGTCCGGTTATGTTTACGCTCACACGCTGATCCAGGTGGGAGAGGGGCGTTCAATGATAATGCGCTTCAACATTATGCTTGCTGTTGGTCTGCTTAAGCGCTGCGCGACTGCACATTCTCGCTTGCTTTACTTTGTCGGTGTATTTAAATTACTCACTTCGATGAAAACTTATGCTTAGAGTTGCAAAGGATGCGCGTGTGTGTGGGGGTGTGTTTGACGGTTGTGTGATTTAAGTGTGTGGTTTTGTGTTTATTCAATAAAGGGCGTGGAAGGATCCTTCCCTTTACTTGGAGGTGGCCTTGATCAGTCCATCGGTAGACATCGACTTGGGGCGCTCGATCGGCAGACCAAGGGCACGATCCCACACGAGCGACGCCAACACACCGAGGGCACGCGATACACCGAACAGCACGGTGTAGTAGTTCATCTCCTTCAGACCGTAGTACTGCAGCAGCACGCCGGAGTGAGCGTCTACGTTTGGCCACGGGTTCTTCACCTTGCCCAGCTCGGTCAGGATTGGTGGCACGACCTTGTAGATGTTCGAGACCAGCCCGAACAGCGGATCGTTTGGCAGGTGCTTGAGGGCAAACTCTCGCTGGCAGGTGTAGCGGGGATCGGTCTTACGCAGCACAGCGTGACCGTAGCCGGGCACAACCTGGCCCGACTTGAGCGTCTTCCAGATGAACTCCTTCACCTTCTCCTCGCTCGCGTTATCGCCCAGCTCCTTGCGCAGCTTCTGCAGCCACACCAACACCTCCTGGTTGGCCAAACCGTGCAGCGGACCGGCGAGACCGTTCATGCCGGCGGCAAACGACAGGTACGGGTCGCTCAGGGCCGAACCGACCAGATGGACCGTGTGTGCCGACACGTTGCCGCCCTCGTGGTCGCTGTGGATCGTCAGGTACAGGCGCATCAGCTCGGTGAACTTCTCATCCTCGTAGCCCAGCATCTTGGTGAAGTTGGCCGACCAATCCTTCTTCGGGTCGATCGCACCGATACCCTTGCCATCGCGGTACGTGTTGCGATAGATGGTGGCGGCAATCACCGGCAGCTTCGCAATCAGATCCATGCTGTCCTCGTACACGTACTCCCAGTACTTGCTCTTGTGCACACCGTCCGAGTACGCCTTGGCGAATTTGCTCTCGTGGTTCAGTGCGGTCACGGCGCAGCTGAGCTGCGACATGGGATGCAGAGAGGTGGGCATGTTGTTCAGCATGGTGACAACGTGCGAGGGCAGCGCAGCACGGTTGGCCCATTCGCGCGACAGTGCATCGACCTGTGCCTTCGACGGCACATCACCAGTGATCAGCAGCCAGAACAGACCCTCAGGCAGCGGTTCCTGACCACCTGGTAAGGATGCAAGAAAGAGAAATAAGTTTAGACATAACCTCTCCACGAATACGTCCTTAATCATCATTAACTACTTTGAAGGACAATTTCCTAAAGAGTTATTTTAATCGTCTAATGTGTCAATGTGTCTAATAGAAATAAAATAAAACTTAACGAAAAGGACACAGCAACTATCTTCGCTACTATAAACGTCGCTACGGACCATGGCTTCTAAGCCGAGAAGCTTAAAATAAATTATTACTACTAGAAACAACCCGGAGCAAACGAACGACCCTTCCTACTCTCTTGCTGATGCTTCCAACACCTGAGTGCAGTTTGCATACGTCCTTCGCGAACATTACCTAACTCGTGACTTGTGTCTCTCGTAAGCGATTATTCAATCGACAGAGCGACTGCATTTGCACGTCTCGTGATACAGCGTGTGTCTACGATCAATACCTGGGGGTTTCGATTGCTTCTACTACTCTAATAGCTTCATTTAAATCTTAAATCGTAGTTTTAAACATTAAAATGAAATCCTAAGCACATCTTACCTGGAGCCTTCGGAAGCACCTCCTGGCATTCGGGGATCGACAAACCGCGGAAACGGATGCCCTCCTCCGGGTCAAGCACGGAAGTCTCACACACCAGACCCTTGATGCCACGCATACCGCCATACATCTGGAATGTTCCGAAAATTAAAAAGAAATAAATTAATCTTCCACCCAAGCGATAAGACTGCACGAGAGTTCCCGACCGGCGGAAACCTAACCCCTACGGGTAGATTGATAAGGAATGTTAAATTTAGCGTAAATTTTTATCTTCTCTTTGCGAATCTTTCTTTCGATAGAGGAAATACGATTTTAAATAATTGGAACCGTCCTTAGACAAGACAAAACTGCCGAAAAAAAATCAGCGTTGAAACTCCTTCCCCTGTGGTCGGTGCCAAATTTTTGCAATAATTCTCATCAGAACATATCACCTCATTGCCCACCAGAGGTCAATTAAGAATTAACACACTAACCGTACGGCCATCGTTGCCGCTTCTGAATGGGAATACTTCCATCGTGTGCCCATTAAACCCTGCTCTCTGTCTACGGACAGCTCTACTCCTCGATGCAGACGACGAAAGAGAGAAGAGACGACGTAGACCAACAGCAACCAATCGCATTCACGGCGTGTCTTTTGCCTTGGCGCGTTATTGAACTTGACTTCATTAGATGCCATTGGAACATTAAAGCAAACACGGCTCCATGGAACGGTGTCGAAGAAGACGGACAGATGTCTGGAAAAAAGACGTGGAGATAAGTGTAGCCCCGCGTACGATCAACGTCTGCTGTTATCATGCCCGACATCATATGTGGTCGGTCAGCTGACCGTTGTTCTACCGGGAAAGTTGCGCACGCTATGATGTCACACACACAATGCGGTAAATCTTTTCATGTAAATAAAAAAAGAAGCTCTTTTTAATAGCAAAACCATTTGACACACCCGTTAGCGTAACTCGTAGCGCAATAACACCAGCGAGAGAATGCGCTAGCCACGTTCGTTGTCCCATTAGCAACCTAATACGGCCTAATGTGATTTGGCTACAGTCAACACAAACTGACCCAAGGTCTCAAAAGCTTGCTAATGAGAGAGGAAACAAAACTAGCGGCATGATGTTTTTGTGTCTAATGAAAACCTAACCTCATAATGGCGGGTGGCGTCATGTGATCGGAAATATTCACCTTACCTAGCTGACAGTTCATTCAACTGCAACGAGGTGAGATAACAACTCCGCACCGCAAATCGTACAGTACCCGTGCTGCTAGAAAAAGTTTTATCAGTAGCCTTCAATGTTAGACCTTCTCGGATCTACTCAAATGTGCTCGTTATCTTGTCCCTCGCCATTGTGAAGCCCCTTGGCTCACAATTGTGAAGTTGCGCCCTTCAAATCAGCTCAAAACAGTAGTGTTCATAGGGAAGGCCCACGATTAGGTGGGATTCACTTTCCGCACGATCATGCGTGAATAGTTCAACCTCGCGAGCCCTATATCATTATGGCAATTATATCAATTTTAGCTTCAAATTGAGTTCCACCCTCGTATGTTACGAATGGCGCTACAAAGTGCAATTTTATATGCAACCACCCTCAGCACCACCCTCCCACTCGGTGCTGGGAAATTATTGGTAAACACGCTATCAGGTCACAGTCTCAACGGCGAGCTGAGGACTATGTCGCTACCCCTGATCTTGCTGGAGCATCATCATGAAAATCCAAAGTACACACGTTGCGTTGGGGTGTCCGTTTGCTGATTAGTGGGAAAACAGAGCAAACCGGTTATCGGAGTTGCGGGAGGAAGTACTCGGCACGTGACATGAACTTTCAACAAAAACAACTTGCTCTTATGTTCGTTTGAAGGCATTTGTGTTACGATTCACTTTGGAACAAATGAGAAGTGAGTCTTCCGGGTGACATACTGATGACATTGGGGTGTTTAACAGAAGTAGTACCTAGTTTAACGATAATATGCTAATATGCTACTCATAATTCGCCAGAAAATACGATAAACACGGTTTACAAGATACAGGAGTTGTATGATATAAAGCTGATCTTGCCAATCGTCGTGTTCTTAGCTGTTTTGTTATACCGAAATTCCAAATTCTATCTTTATAATTGAACAATTAAGTCTTTGATTATAGATCAAACTCCTAGCAATCGGTCTAGGACTCTCAATAGCTGTAGATACTTCACCTGCTCTTAGAATAACCCCATAGTCGTCCATCTGACGGCATGAGAAACGTACAATGATCTCGCAGTCTAGTCACGTTATTACATCAAACAACAGCGACGGACGCTTTTCAATCATCCCACCAACCGGCAAGAGTCCAATGCGTGTGCCCAATGAACCGTCCGATGATGACACGCTCCAGCGACTACAATACCCGCAGTGAAAGTCACTCGGTCAGTAGTGTGACGATGGCGGCAAATCAATTGTGACCAATGCCGCAATTTGATACCAGTCGTTTAACTCAATTAGAGCCACTGGTCTCTGGTAAGGGCGTGTGCACGAGTCAAGCGTTTGCGATTACATCTCCACACGAGTACGCTGACGATCATCACCCCCTGAGAGACACTGTCTCAGTACGACCTTTTGCTGCCGATACCGCCCCAGTGTCAGCAGAGATCAAGCATGTTGGAGACTTGTTACAGCATTTTTTCACGTTAGTAATCGCATCCCATGTACGTTAATTCTAAAATTAAATCATCCTCGGAGAGTACACCTATTCTTGGTTCTGATTTTTCCCTCCAAAGATTCCGCTACGGGGAGAAATACCGACGACGACGAAATGTCAATTTGGCGCATCCTAAACACTTACCATATCGACGGTGACTTCGCCAACTTTGGTGTTGCCGTGCTGCTTGCGGAAGTTCTTGATGCGCTCCTGCTCCTTCGGAATCTTTTCCGTCAGGACGGCCTTCAGGTCTGTGCTATCGGATGCATTGCGCACGAACGTAGAGATTACCGGCAGGGCATTCTGCAATTGGAACAAAATAAAAAGAAAAAAACCAGGCGTTAGTAAAGTGCATTGTACCAAGGCGTCCTTTTGACGCGATACAATCGATGGCTTGTCGTTGACGTAAAGCTATTTACAAAACAAACGGGAATAGACTCGTAGACGTAGAAAGATAAAAACGAACTCAACAAGAATCCAACAAATCCTTCGATTGCTCGAAGAATGTTTCTTCACGCGTAACTTGTGTGGCGGCGGCGCATGTAACGGTCGTCCGTGGTGGCTATTATTAGACGTCCTCCGTTCGTCACTGCGAAGGAAGCATCAACACCGTCCAACTCTTCGCGTTCATTTCCCTACGAAATGTTCATGCATGTTGTGTTTGGTAAGGCCTATTACCTTCCACGTATTTGATCACGAGGATCAAGTGTTTCGCGAGCGTCATTTTGCTCGATTTTATGACGTATTATACGGTGCTCTTATCATTGAAGATTTATATTATTAACCACCTGGCAATATGATGACCTCAGTACAACTTCAATACAAAGAATCTCCCAAATACTATTGCAGACTAATTCTCCAGAATGTTCTAAGTGGTCTAGTCACGCGGGCACAGACAATAGCACCATCTCCAATGGCCTTTATAATGTATCGTTAGTAATGTACGGAGGGAAGTTTACGATTTACGTCAACCCATTCGTTGGATCTCTGGACTCTGCCCATAAAAACGAATTGGAAAGAAAACCTGTTTTATAGACTTCGATGTTGGGCACAAAGTCCCGCACTCGTGTCCAAAATTGTCGATTCAATAACATCCCACAAGAAACTGCCGTGGCGTGGCGTGAACGAAAAATTCAACCAGAACCGGTTTATATTCGTACTACGGGCAGAGCTTGTGAACACCAAATCAAATCAATGCGCACCCTCTCCTCGCGATCGTTTAAAGCTTAAAGGAAGCTCCATAACGAGGCTAATGCTCCAGGAAGCGGAGCCACATGTAGCTTACACGGAAAGAACCGGGTTATACCGGTAATAGGAAACAACCATACGGTGATGTAACAACAGCTTTGTGCCTGCATTATCTAACGGTTCTAATACACACCCCCATCGTGCCGGTGGTGCCGGTGCCTAACGATCGATAAGGTTTGACATTTATTCTAGACCAAAAATAGGATCACTCGTGATGGTACGATCGGAGTCTTTACACCAAATCAAACCCCACACGAAAATATACTAATTATAGACTCAATCCCGGAACATTGGCAGATTTCAAAGTGTTTTAAAGGAGGTCAAACTTCGGAGCGAAAAGCTTTTCGACTTGAGTGTACTAATGCGGAAAGGCTGGCAAAATGCCTGCCTCGTTCAATGATTTTGTCTCTGAGCACACATGTCGTGATTGTCCTTAGTGAGCCCTCCATTGGCAATGTCATCACTGACATTGTGGCATTGCAATGCGTGTCTCGTTTTAGCAAAAAACAAAGTTATTGCCTTTTAATTCTCCACCATGTGCTCGCGGACGCTACTCCCATTAGAGTTCTATGCCCAACTGCATGAGAAGAGAAGATCGCAAAAAAAAACCTCACATCACCACTCAAACTCAGTTCATTAGAGCAAAGCGCGTCCGGCAAAGGTCTCGCTGGATCACCTGATCTGTGCACGGCATGGCAGTACGTATCATTTCGTACTGTCGTGCACGAAGGCCCCCGTCGTGGTGGTGGCTTCCAATCCCCATGATGTGTACGCTATTGCGCTACGCAACTCGCGCATCGCTGCGCGAATAAGCTGTTGATAGGAGATTTCTTATCGCGAGATAGTGCCTTTGGTGGGCAGGCTTGATAATGTGGTAGCGCAGCGTGCAGATGGCATTGATGGATGGGAGGAAATCGTTCTACGAGTGAGTCCCCATATTAGTATGGGATCGTGGACGGTAAAATCGTCAACCATTCCGCATCATTCACCATTGCATTACATTGAACTGCTGAGCATAACATAACACACCATTGTAGTTACTGTTGCTGTTGGCTATCGTGTACCGACCGAAATAGGTACCCCTCTAAGCCGTCTACGGTTTATCAATGACATTGAACTTTTATCGGTTGTACGTCATTGTTTCCCATAAATGATTTAACGGTATGCGATATTTAAAAACTGAACCGGCAAATTCAGCTAAACAACAATCGACTTTCGTCTCATAAAACTTTTCTTTTGAAGAAAATGTTATTACATAACTCGGTGTACAATGTCACGACTCTCTGAGTTCCTTCTGCAATCATGCTATTTTGTTCTACTTATGATTCGAGCAAAAAGTAATCTAAATCTGATACAAAATTCTAAAAGCAAGAATCGATATCTTGAGCCATTAAATGCCCCTTTCTTGGGGTAAGAAGTGTTATGACCTCACTGAGGGTCGTCCCATTTGCAATGGTAATGAGCTCTGGAACCCGAACTTTCGATCATACGTACGCGCGCTTTTGCACGGTGAACGATTCTTGGTTAACTTCACAATATAAAAAATAATTCTTATATTAGTTAAGGCGATTTGCATTGGGACGAAATAAAAATAAACAATCTTTACCTACGTTACCTAACAGTTTAATGTACATTGTTGTGAATATTCACTATTTGTTTGTTCTGAGGGAGTTCAAATAGACGAAAAAATAACATTTTGATTTGCCTCGTAAAAAACATGATAAACACACAACCCATCGCACAATCGCACACCACGGTCAGCGGAGAGCAGTTAGATAACATTCTGTTATTCCACACAAGGCCGATTTTTCGCCGTAGGAAGGAAAGGCGGAAAATAGGAGAAGCTGTTGGATTGCGTCAAGCGACGATACGACGAGTATCTTCTCTCGTATGAATTTTTCCCTCTGCGCGCGCTCCATTGCTTAATGCTTGTGAACTACGAATATTGATCTTTTTGTGTTTCTTCATTATTTCGCAACTGTTTGCAATGTTTTAATGCTGATATGGCTTTAGGAGAAGCCTAAACCTTTTATCGTATACTTGTGTCCAACAAACCCCGTGTTGTGTAAGTCCCTTTCAACTTAAGCACGGTTTAGTATTGCTATTATTGTGCCTCCTCTGCTCTTCTTACGCTACTCAAACACAATTATCTCATCATCGGCTGTCTATGTGTGTGCAGCATTCGTGTCGTAGCAACCCTCCACGGAGCACCTACTTGATAATTAAATCCACGTTTTCCACGTACCGCGAACCGATGCGATTAACCTTCGCCGCAACCTTCTCTCCATTCGTACGGATGAAGGATTTTCTTTTTTTGTCCCATATTTTTTCCATTTCCAGCGCTCGCCACTCCCGGGCAGGCCCTACCGGTGACGATTGTGCTTCACACTATCCACTTGGCACGGTCAGGAACGTTCTTTGGTCACCTGTTATGTAATGATCCGTGCTTCCGTGAGGACAGAAGAAAAAAAAAGAAATCGTACACCACTTCTGCACACTCGCGCACACTTGCCGACACCGTGGTGCGCGATGACGCGGTCAAGTTCTTAACAAAATCACAGACACACGCACATATTCGCGCACGACACGCACTATACGTATACGGAGGCCAATGCAGAAGGATATACGTTTGTGCAGCGCGCCCTATCAAGGACACATCCCAGCCGGTTCGGTGGTCCATTTACCGCGTGTGCCAAACACATTGGTAAATCGCAATCCACAGAACCGAAGAAACTTCCCGATAGTTTCTCTTTCTTCCATCACATCCATTCCCATGCGCTACAGCGGACGCAACGTGGACGGCATTGTGCGATGATGATGACGATGGCTTGTAGAGGGCGGCTATTGTCCAACTCACCTTATTGGCGGCACATGCCAACTTCGATGCATAGATGCGGCTGAGGGCCATTGTTGCTGTTGCTGCTTGTGCTGCTGGTGATTGCTGCAAGAAAGTGTCGAAAAAAAAGCACGATGTAAGCCTCTAAAAAGCACTCAAACTCCTTGCTACGGTCGGTTAGGTTTTGGTAGAAGCGAAGACGGGATGGCGTGCTACGGGATCTACCACCGGTAACCGGTATTAATCTCGCACACTAGAGGCGAATCTTACTAACTCACTTGTCTCTTCGCTGCCAACTAGTGCACCGCGATTGCTGAGACGTTTTTCGACGACTTACCTATTTGTGGAAATGCTAAATTCCGAGAAAATCCCGAGCGCGCAAGTCGACGACGGTTTCGCGGGCGGCAAGAGAAAAACTAGAGATGGACATTGCGAACCGAATCCGTCGGATCGATATGGTTCCACTCCATGCGCAACTAATCCGGAACTTAGCCTTTATTTTTCGTGAAAACTTTTTCTACTTCTACTTGTATTTTAATACGTTTTGATCAAGAAATATTACTTACATCATAGCTAGCTTCAAAAGATCGCCAGTATGGTTTAAAACATGTTTTATTGTTGAGAGAAATAAATCGTTCGGATTACACAAACCTGTCCAGTCCATCACTAGCGAAGAGGGAAAGAGAACACATTCCCATCCGTTTGACAGTTGGTCAACGCATTAAGGTGCCGCTACACGTTTCGCTGTTCAGCTGTGAATTAGCACTGCAAAATCAATTCATCTTTTGGTGAAATTATCCGTAAACTGTTTAGTTTTGTTTCGTGTAAAAGTATCAAACAGATCTGCAACACGCTTATTCTTGATGTTGAGTTGTAATTTCCTCAAATTTCATCAATTGCTCGCAGTTGCAAGGCAAAGATTTCACAACAAAACCAACAACACTGCGTACACTGGTACACTGTAAAGTTAAATCCGATTTATCGTTATTTGATTTGAAAAAATAAACAACAAATATTTTATATACAGATTTTATATTCAAATGAATTTCATCATACAGTTTATATCATTCCCTCATTAGCTGGTAAGTTATTGTATTTGTATCTAATTCAACTGTACCGGTAGTTAATTTGCTCAGCTTTCGCTTTTACCGCCAACTACGAGTTGTTTACTCAGCATGTTCACTACAATAGCCGGCCAATTTCGCCATACGCAAAAAAAAACGTTACACAAATAATGCCACTATTTCCCACATATATATTGGCACCTCGCAAAAGGGGGCGTGAGGCAAATATTTACAAATAAATAGCGATAAACATAAATTCCGGCTGTGTCGGCTCGGAATAGTATCAAACATATATGCAACCGAGCGTGTGTGAGTGTGCGCGAGAGCGGTTTTACAGCAAGGGTCCCTTGCGCGTACGTATGGCCGAATCGCATTCGAATTCTCGCGCGGTACTGATGGCAGTTGAGTCAATCACGCACTTTGGCCCGGTTGTGAGGGGTCGTCTGTTGCCAGTAGCACACCAAACTATCGTCGCGTATAGCCGAAACCGGTCACCAGTTCACGATCAGTAAGATCAGGTTTTTGGGTGTATGCAAAAAACAGTGCTGCAACGTATTGTGAAGGTTATTCCACAACGATTCAATTGTGCTCATTTGCTCACCCAGCTGTTTTTTCGTATCTTCATCACAGTTTCACATCATTGCTCCAAATTGGTGTCCGAAGTTCCAAACGAGCATATCGGAAAATGTCGACTAGAGGTTGTTTCTGGATGATACTGATGGGCATGCATCTGGTGTTATACGCAAAGGTTAGCCACGCGACAGAAAACATTCGGCCGAATATAATTTTTATCTTAGCTGATGATTTGGGCTGGAATGATGTCGGGTTTCATGGTTCTGCCCAAATCCCAACGCCCAATCTGGACGCATTGGCGTATTCGGGCATTATCCTGAATCGGTACTACGTGAATCCCATCTGTACTCCATCGCGTTCCGCACTGATGACGGGTAAGTATCCCATACACACCGGTATGCAACATACGGTACTTTACGGCATGGAACCACGTGGTCTTCCCTTGTCCGAGAAGCTACTACCGCAGTACCTGAAGGATCTTGGGTAAGCTTGGTTAAACAATGTCTAAAGTCCAAAGTTTAACAAGAGTTTGAAATTCGCTCTACAGATACTCCAATCACATTGTTGGGAAGTGGCATCTGGGACATTATCAGTTGCGCTACACCCCCCTGCAACGAGGCTTCGACAGTCACACCGGATTCTGGACCGGACATCATCACATGAACGATCACACGGCAGTAGAGCACGGCCACTGGGGTCTTGATATGCGCCGTGACTACGACGTGGCGTACGATCTGCACGGGAAGTACACGACGCACGTGATCGGTTCGGAGGCGGTCAATATTGTGCATGAGCACAACCAGAGCGAACCACTGTTTCTGTACGTGGCCCATGCGGCCGTTCATTCGGCAAATCCGTACGATTTTCTGCCAGCACCGGATGCAACGATTGCGGAACTGGGACACATCGACAACTATCGTCGGCGCAAGTTTGCCGCCATGATGGTGGAGTTGGACCGAACTGTTGGAAACCTGGTGGACGCACTGCACGCTCGTGATATGCTGGAAAACACGATCATTGTGTTTAGCAGTGATAATGGTGGTCCGGCCGATGGTTTCAATGATAATGCCGCCTCGAATTGGCCGTTGCGCGGTGTGAAGAATACGCTCTGGGAAGGTGGAGTACGCGGGGCCGGGTTTATCTGGAGTCCACTGTTACGAAATGTGAGCCGAGTATCGCACCAGATGGTGCAGGTGTGCGATTGGCTTCCGACACTGTACGAAGCAGCAGGTGGCAATGTCAGGTAAGTGCATAGAACTTTTCGATGAAAAGAGACTCCCCATGTATGTGACTTCTTCCGTTCGGTTATCAACTATTGTGCAGCTCTTTGCCGCCCGACCTGGATGGTATCAGTGTGTGGCATGAGCTGGATAGTGGAGCTCCAACGAGGCGTATAGAGATACTGCACAATATCGACGACATTTGGGGCTCGGCAGCACTCACCGTGGGCAACTGGAAGCTCGTCAAGGGTTCACACTACAATCGCACCTGGGACGGATGGTACGGACCGGCTGGAATTCGCGACGAAAAAGCCTACTCGCTGGAAGCTGTCGCGAACAGTTCGGCGGGCCGGGTAATGGTAGAGCTGGATTTGCTTCCGTCCCATGAACGCATCACACAGCTGCGCAGAGAAGGTACGGTGTCGTGTGGTGCCGGTGCTCACATGGCGAACGAGTGTAATCCACTGGAAGGTGCTTGCCTGTTCGACGTGGAAAGTGATCCTTGCGAGTACAATAATCTGGCCGACGAACAGCTGCATACACTGCAAGATTTACTCGCAAGATTGGCCGATTATAATAGCACGGCTGTCCCACCGTCTAACTTGCAGGATGACCTTCGTGGTGCTCCGGAGCTTTGGAACTACACGTGGCACAACTTTGGTGATGAACTGGAACCGGAAGTTTTGCCAAATGAAAACGAAGAAGTGTAACTGGCAGTGGCGGGGATCCCTCCCCTCCTTCCCCTCTCCCATCTTTTGATCAAAGACCAAGGAGTCATAATGCTGGGGGCCTCAACTGCCATTCCGCCAGGGATCTCTAAAGAGCTTCCGTCGCTGGTAGCTGCGTACGATCGTGAGTTGTAATGAAAACAAATTTTACTCAAACACATTCCAAATATCACGAAAAAATAAAGGAAAGTATTGATTTATTAAAGATTAAAAAACAAACCTATTTCCGTCTACAATGGGAAGAATTCGATTTAATACTGAGTAGCTTTTTATTTTTCATTTTAAAACACAAAAAGCATAAATAAACTCTAAGGAAACATCTAAATGACTTATTTAAACGTTAGTTTAAAATAAATATTACTGCAGATATGTGGTAAGCTCGGCCTCTGTGGAATTGAACGCCATCACACAACAGCTTAAGTACTATTCGTAGTTCCCTTTTCTAACCGTATCGTAAATTGCAGCCAAAATCACAACAGCTAGTTTTGCATTGGTAGACAAGCGTTAGTTGGAGTTTTTATTGTATTGTTCGATTCGCATTTATTGGTTCTAGTAGTTGCACAATATTGTCTAACAGTGAACGGTCGAACATCGAGAATTGATGACGGTTTTTAGTTTTATTTTTTTCTGT
>KI424010.1:6069-21693 GCA_000473375.1 Anopheles culicifacies | reverse complement strand
AGAGATTGTTTTCCCCCTTTTTCCTATCATATCATATTTTATTTTACAGGATCATATTTCAAAGGGGCATGAACCTCCTTTTTTTTTATTCATGAAGAACGGCCAGGCCGTATTGCTTATAAACTTAACTTAAAATTAAACATAATAGATAATGCAATTCACATTGGTTTAGAGACATTTCCTTCTCCAAACCGTAAAAGGGCACCTTACCCCAGGTGTAATCGGTTGGGACATGATCCTCCTATCATGGCATAAAATCTGTTAAATTGTCAATCAAGTTCGATTAATCGATTGCACTTAATAATTTGCAAAAGTATTATCATTAGGTTGCTGTTCGTTTCAAACCCAATTATTGTATGAACAATTGTTGTTTCCAGTATAGTTAAACCATCCAAAATAACTACTTGGTTTAATATAAAATCAACAACTGCAAATATTTCCCATGCTATTCAACATACGTTCTGTGACCGTGTTATTCTTTCCACCAGCCCGTGTTATGAATTTCGGGGCTGGAAATTTTTCTATAACAAGAAGTCTCCCAACTTTGTTCCAGATTTTTCACTGCCAAGTTGCGCTTTTCACTTAAAACCTCAAACAAATAACAGGAGCAAATAACACGTATGAATTGGAGGAAATAGTAATACGTAAGAGTTGTATTGAATATGATTTTTTCAGTAAACGTAACAAAAAAACCCTCCTTTTCAGGGGCCCTTTTTCTAATATTATGAAACTATTTCTTCAATTGCGGGCGCCGATGATCATTTATGTTTCCTTCCTTCGAAATAAAATATTATTTAATATCCAGTCAAATACAAAAAATAAATAAATTAGTTATCAATCACACTAAAACACATATTTACATTTCTTCCTCTGCCTTATAATGTAAATTATAAATGAGTAAAATATAATTTCATCCCCAATCAAATACAAAAAATAAATAAATCAGTTACCAATCACAATAAAATAGATATTTACATTTCTTCCTCTACCAAATAGCGTAGTAAAACGCAGAAAAGTAATACTATTCTCTGGTTTTATTCATTTCATTCCGTTGTTGGCAAAATGCGTGCCTTTTTCCACTTCTTACTTTTATTTTAATGCACCAAATGAAACATAAAGCTGGCATGAAAGGTCTCTTCCCCTCACATAACCATACTGACCAGATCTAGCATGTTACGAATTGGTTGTTTTATAATGTGGCTTATGAAATGGCATGTAAACGTATTGCACCTTGCTTAGCACCATGAACGTCTTGAATTTCCAGATAAAAAATAATCAAACTACACAAACGCATGTTGAAAAAAATGCTCAGATTTAATGTGTTTCTTTCGTTTCTTCTTTTCACATTCCGTTCCTAATTCTTCCCGGTTGCTGCTCTGTGAATTGTATTCCACAATTTTTACGATGGTGGTTTTGATGCTAATGATGATGACGACGATGATATCTCCTTTACATCCACGGACTAACATTCTGTTGAATGTAATAATATTCTCGTACCGCGATGTGCAACATCCCCAGGTGCAATCTACGTCGTGGACGAGCTGGACTACGAACGGCGTCAGAGCTATGAACTTTTAATTAGAGCTACAGACAGCGTATCTGGCGTATCGGCTGAGGTACCTGTGTCAGTTTTGGTGCAAGATGTGAATGACTGTCCTCCGGAAATTGAGCAGGACAGCTACAACATCACTGTATCCGAACGGGCGCCCTTTGGAACCGCTATACTAAAGGTGCAAGCGAAGGATAACGATACCGGTAAGTAAAACTAGGAAAATTTCTTCAGATAACAAATTCTTCGGATAGCAAATGGAACGGGTCAGATGAGATTGGAACTCGCATCCCGCCGTGCGAAGACTGACGCGGCTAGCACTACAGCTATCGGACCGCACTCATAGTACAAACCTGTGTTTTAATTACACTTACACATCTTTAATTGAATAGCTATTAATATTCAATTTTCACAAAAGAAATTTTTCTTACCATACCATCAACTATCGTTCTTGTTTAAACAAAATTGAAGTACATCACAGGCCTTTGCGAGAATTCGTTCGACTGTTTTTATCACTATACAACCATCATTACCGCTCAGGTACAAGGAGCATCATTGACAAGTCGGTGTACTTCTGGTGTTCCGAGTACTTGTCAAATGAAAACCTGTTCCATCACTCTCCAAGACGTAACACCGTAATCAGAGTAGGATGCAGAAACGAAAAAATTTACACTCGACCACGCACTACCATTACGTATGAGGACTTCTTCTAAGGCAATACTTGAGCACACAGATTGCTTGCAGAATGGAAGCAAACAGTTCAATGATCTGCCCGTTTGTCGTTTGTTGAAGAAAGGTTCTATCGCTTCTGGGTATCGTTGTGTCGGTAAAATACAAAATATCATGAACATAAAATTATGATTTTTTGCCGTCTTAGCAAAGATATAATACACAAGTAAACTCTTGGAGGATTCATTCAAGCGTTTTATTTGACACAGTCATATTTTAAACAGCTGACATTATATACGCTTTGCAATCACATCCTTTTAATTAAGCTAATCGGCACCGGTTACATTATTAACCTCATTTATACACATTTATACGCAGGCATCAACCAAGTAATCAACTACGCACTTCAGACGGATGCTAAAAACACCTCTGAGCACTTCCACATGGATTCGACAGACGGAGTAATCTATTTGAAGAAATCACTCGACCACGAAACAATTAGTCATCATCATTTTACCGTCGTTGTTTCGGACAAGGGCGTACCGAGTTTAAGTTCAACAGCACACGTTTGGGTTACGGGTAAGATGACATGATTTATTTTCATTAGATACAATTTGCGCACATTTCATTACTTTTAGTAGTAATTTGAATAAGCGGCAAATAAGGGTGATTATGTTAATATTCATAAAACATCGAATTTTCCTTCATAAAGAACGGCCAGGTCGCATTGCTATCTGCATGAGTATATACAGAAATCAAATGTAGTTAAATGAATTAAATAAGTTTTCCATTGAATAAACGATACAACTTATAAGCTCAACAAGAGGTAACTTGCTAATCTTTGAACGTTTGGTTGTGAATGTTGAATACTTCCACACCGATGCCATCCATCACATAAGATCATCAGTGTATTACACTTACTTTAGATTAATTTTCAGATTATACAATAATATGATGAGGTTGCAATTAACTGATTTGCTTGTCGCATAAAACAATATGTTGTTTGTATTTTAAATGTACAATGCTCGCTATTTTCTATTATATTTTATTTTTTTAATGATTGGTCATGATAAAAAACCTTCACTGGTATAGACGAAGAGCATAACACTTGAAAAAGAAATGAAAATTTAACAAGTTATAAATAGTTTATTGGGCAGTAGCATAGTGGTATCAACACCATTGCTTCACTCGGTTGACCGTGACCGAAATACCAACCGGACCGTTCCCAGGTGACTATTCGGCTACGTGGTCAATACATCTAATACCTGTTCATCATAAAATAACATTAAAAGATATCAAAATTCAAATCATTTTTAGTTTAAGAACGTTTTAAGAATGCGCTACAAAAGCAAGTGTATAGGCTTTAAAATATTTGCATTAGTTTTAATACTCGCACCTTTATGTATAATGTGTGTTCGCTTTATGTTAACTTGAGGATTGTTGCAGCATTCAAGCATTTAATTTAAATTATTTTCTATACCTCTTTTTACAACCTAGTGATGGATATGAACGATAACCCACCGAAATTCGAACAACCTTCCTATTCGTGCTCTCTTTCTGAGCACGCGTCGCGCGGTCAGTTTGTAACCGTAGTTTCCGCCTCTGATCCGGATTACATTGATCATGATCGGCTAGTGTACACCATTACTCAGGGCAACGAACTGCAGACGTATGGCATTGATCCGGTCAACGGTATCATCACTCTGGTGAACATGCAGAACTTTGCTGAGAAACATGTTTCTATCCTGAATGTATCGGTAACCGATGGCGTATACACGAGCTTCACACGTGTCAAAATCACGATCCTACCAGCCAATCTGCACAATCCCGTGTTCGAACACATGTTCTATGATGCAAAGATAGACGAGAATCAGCTAGCCGGGCGGCTCGTGATGACGGTAAGGATTCATTACTTTATCTACATATGGTGGACGAATTTTGAGGAAACATGCTCGCCGAGCTGTATATCATTTTCGACAACCTTATTCTAACTTATCTAAATTCACTTGTTTCGTTGACTGCATACAAATATCTTCCTTTTTAACATTGAAAACAACATTGACTGTGAATTATGTTGAAAGTTCCCAAATCAAACAACAATTACCGAATCCTAATTTTATCTTATGTTAATGTATGAATCTTACCACAAAATGAGGTAAATTAAAATTCTATAGGTCTTATTCAATTCCGTTTTTTATTTTTAGCAATATAAAACATTAGCATTCTTTATGAAGTAAACAGCAGCTGATGTTATGAATTAGTTTTAACTTTTTCGTGGCTTAATGACCTAACGGTTATACCGGCCTATAATGGCCCTTTAAATTTAATTGTATGGTGTAGTTGGACAAACAGTCCTCACAACGGATTCGATGCCCGATCATACCGTCTGAAGACTGGCGTTGCTAGTTCGTTAGCTACTCTGGCCGCCCAGAAAAATAGCTTACTTGTTTGTTCTAAAATACTTGCACATAGGATTTGATTTTTTTATTCAAACTATTACATCTAGTATTGTACGATGGTGAAGATGCCAGTGGCGCATGTTTCACATGACAGTAGCATTCCAAAATCGCTGACCATTCAATATATAGTCACGGTGTAGATACAAGTCACGGAAGTCAGTAATGGCAGGTCAGGGCTTCTTGAAGTTGAAGTGCTGTTAAAAAAAGTACCAATACTGTCTACTACCATCTTCAGCATCTTCTATACTAGTTATTAAAATTTGAAAGATTGTCTCATGTTTTAATGATTTAGAACAAATATGTAAAAATAATGCCTCATATCAACATCTTCTAATTATAAAATGATATAATTTGTATTGCAAAATGTGAAAACCAGATTCGATGTAGCACGCATTCCTTGCTTCATTGAACTAACATTCAAGCAATTTAATAGTGTTCTCTACACAATTCCATTCGTTTTACTTTATCAAAAATTATGTGTACCGTAAGAACTTAATCTATTACCGAAGTGATTTTTTATTTTATTCATGAAGAACGGCCAGACCGTATTGCTTATAAACTTAACTTAAAATTAAACATAATAGATAATGCAATTCACATTGGTTTAGAGACATTTCCTTCTCCAAACCGTGAAAGGGCACCTTACCCCGGGTGTACTCGGTTGATTACCCAAGTGATATTCAAAACACAACTTTTTTACGTGAGTTTAGATGTATATCGTTTTATTTTTGTGGAACCTTGTATCTAGCGCCGACATCAACAACAGTTCTGTTGTGTTAAAATTTCTCAGCATAAAGTCTAAATGTAAATGGGATGGAATTAAACCACAGTCAGTGCAGTTTTGCAATTTTATTTATTTATAAGCAAACCATGCTAACAAGAAAAAAAAAAAGAAAAGAGAAGAAATTCCGTTCTTCTGGAACAAAAAAGTCTTGCATCTTTCCAAAATTAGGATAAAAATTCATTGGGATAAAATGCAGGATTTTTATATTGTAATTAATAATTACTGATTCATTTTACGCTATAGAAAAAAAGAAGGAGATATAAACTTTTCTGTCCGTGTCTTCAGAAACTACGCTTCTTCCAACGATCAACGATACTTCTTAAAGAACGTTCGAAAAAAATATCCCCGAGTAATTCGTCCGTTGAGCGTTTGCGTTTTTAATTGCTTAAATTTTTTCTTGTACTGTTGGAGTTCTGCGCAAAAGCCAATGAATTTGAATTCCGACTAATAATAGAGCCTTATAACCCAAGAAAAATAATTTAACTTTCTTTGAAGCTTTCATCAC
This sequence comes from Anopheles culicifacies, assembly GCA_000473375.1. NCBI lineage: Eukaryota > Metazoa > Arthropoda > Insecta > Diptera > Culicidae > Anopheles > Anopheles culicifacies. The sequence continues at coordinate 15,727 of KI424010.1, read as the reverse complement.
AATCAGCTTCCTTTTTTTATGCAATAGACTCCAATTATACCTTGGAATATTATGGTTCAATTTGAACTGAAAACCTTTTTTAACGTTCCGTGTGTTGTACCTGCCATGTAAATCGAGTCTTCCTCAACCTCATAGTCTACAATATTCTTAGAACAAAAGGCGTTGTTTAAGTACTTTTTTCTTTTTTCCGTATTTAACCCATTTATATATTGTGTATATAGGTCAAAGCAGTGGATAAGGATTTTGGCGAGTATGGCCGGCTAGCGTACTTCATCATATCCGACGACATGCAAGAATATTTTTCTATAGACAAAGAAAGAGGTGAAATTGTGACGAAAAAAAAGCTAGACCGGGAAGAACGTATGTCGTATGATGTTCCGGTAATGGCAGTTGATGCAGGTGCACGTGCTGGATTCAGTACGGTACGGATACGCGTTGGAGATGAGAACGATAATCAACCGGTTTTTCAATATCGGGAGTATAAGACGCTCATTCAGAGCAATTTAACAGTTAACACGACGTTCTATCGCGTTAGGGCAGTAGACGCCGACAGTAACCAAAATGCTGTTGTGAAGTATTCGATCTTTGACTCGCAGAACAGTGGAATTAAGGAGCTATTCGGGGTGGATGAAAATACAGGAGGACTTTATTTGCGGAAGAGTGCTGTTCGATGGGGTAAGTATTTTTTTCCTTAAGACGATTTCATTATTTAGAAATAGCACCATTTAGTTACATGGTATCATATGCTATTTAATTTAAATTAATACATAATACTTAATGTGTAGCACATAAGCATATTTATGTGACGTTTCCTGCATTTACTTATCTTATGCGCAGAAAATCAACTGTTCCAGTTTTTCATACGTGCTCACGACGGTGGCACACCGTCACTCTATTCTGATGTTCCAATTGACATCTACATCATGAGCTCAGCCGAAAATCCCCCTCTGTTCGAGAAGAAAGATCGCAAGTTGTTCCTTTCGGAAAGTTCGCTCCCGGGCACTGTCATCACGAGATTACGCCTTTCCGGAAATGTAACTGCCAAGTATCGCATCCTGTCAGATGAGCTAGATGAGCCACAGTTTTCCATTAATGATGCTGGTCAGCTAAGATTGGCAAAAACACTTGATCGAGAGGTACGAGACTCACATTTAATCGCAATTTTAGCGGAAACAGATTCAAGCCCACCATTGACGGCGGTCACTGAAATTATACTGCACGTGCAAGATGAGAACGATAACACACCCATATTTGAAAGCAATCCATACTCATTTGCTCTCGCGGAGAACATTGAAAAAGGTAGCTCGATCATGAAACTAACAGCGCGTGATGCAGATAGTGGTTCAAACGGCGACATTCGATATGCATTATCACCTGATGTTGGTGACATTGTGAACATCTTTGATGTGGACGCATATACCGGTTGGATAACAACACTTATTCCTCTAGACAAAGAAAAGCGGGAGGATTACAAGTTTCAAGTACTTGCCACTGATAATGGACAACCGAAGCACACTACTCGTTCGACGGTGATTATTCGACTGAAAGACTATAATGACTGTCCACCGGCATTTAAAGAGCAATACTATAAGGCTAGCGTAAGTGAGGATGCTTTACCCGGTACTGTGGTACTACAGATAGCTACTACGGACAAGGACGTCGATTTGAAAGCGGCGGTCGAATATTATATTATATCTGGTGATTCCTTGTCACAGTTCCAAATCAAAAATAGTGGTGAAGTATTCGTTGTGAAAACGCTTGATCGTGAGAAAATCCCATATTACGAGTTGAGGGTGATAGTGACTGATGGCAAATACACAGCTTCTGCTAATATTTCAATTGCGGTGTTAGATGCGAATGATAATCCACCTTACTGCTTAAAGTATCGCTACCGTGAACAGCTCAGTGAGGGTGACCGCCCCGGCACACACGTTTTACAAATACTAGCAAACGATTTGGACGAACCTGCTAACAGTCGACTGCGTTTCTACCTCACCGGCAACGGGGCTGAAGACTTCAACCTGGATAAAGACTCCGGCCATTTGAAGACGATACGCAAATTGGATCGGGAAATTCAATCTCGGTACAGTCTAATGGCGCACGTACAGGATCGCGATCATCCAGGATGGGAATGTTCATCTCAAATCGAATTGACATTAACCGATTTAAACGATAATCCACCCGAATTCTCCATGAACCCATATAGTGTAACGCTACCGGAGGATGCCGAAGTTGGCACGCTCGTTACGAAGATACACGCTCTCGATGCGGATATTGGCATTAATCGCAAGATCAAATATGCCTTTCTGGAATCATATCATGATCATTTCCGTATTGCTCCAGAAACGGGCATTGTAACACTAGCGAAACCACTCGATCGAGAGCAGAAAGCTTTGTACAATCTTTCAGTTAGCGCGATTGATCTCGGTGTTCCACCACTTTCGAACACAGCTACACTTATCATCAACGTACAGGACATTAATGACAACCCGCCAGAGTTTACATCAAAACACTACTTCGCTTCTGTTCCAGAGATTAATACAATCGGATCTGAAATTTTGAAAGTGCTAGCAACGTCAAAAGACACTGGTGTGAATGCAGAAATATATTATTCGATTATCGGTGGTAATGAGCACCGGAAATTTAGTATTAATAACAAGAACGGCATACTATCGCTAGCAGACTCGCTTGACTATGAGAGAGCCAGGGATTATTTCCTTACCATTCAGGCTGTGGATGGTGGACTTCCTCCACTCAGTAATTTAGCCACGGTGAATATTTCGGTCACGGACAGTAACGACAATCACCCACAGTTCACGCAGAACTCGTACAACGCACGGATTCGCGAAGATGCTCAACGTGGCGATCGTATTCTGCAGGTGCATGCGAATGATCTTGACTCGGAAGACAATGGTCGGGTCAGCTACACGATCGAGCGAGGAGATCGCATGGAACAGTTTGCTATCGAAGAAGAGACTGGCTACATTTCAGTTGTCGGAACACTTGATCGTGAATCAATATCAAATTATGTGCTAGAGGTCCAAGCTCGAGATCATGGCGTGCCGACACTTACCGCTTATGTGCTAGTAAATATTGAGATCTCAGATGCAAACGATAATCCACCAATTTTTACTCAACAAAATTACACGGCTGTCGTACAGGAGGATAAACAGATCGGTCACACGCTGTTAAAGTTCGATGTAACAGATGCTGATACGGCTCCAAATTCAGCACCATACACTTTCGATTTTAGGTCAGGTAACGAAGGGGGATCGTTCCGAATTGAACAGGATGGTATTTTACGTACAGCTACTCGATTTAACAGTAAGATTCGGGATAGCTATCAGCTTCAGGTCCGTGTATTTGATAATGGTACACCGCCGCTCTACTCCGATACATGGGTGCTGGTGAAAGTAATCGAAGAATCACAGTATCCGCCCGTGATTACACCCCTCGACATCACAATCAACTCTTTTTTGGACGAATATCCGGGTAGTGTGATCGGTAAAGTCTATGCAACGGACCAAGATCAGTATGACACACTAACTTACGGGCTTGCACCAACGATTGGTGTGCTATACTCACCAAACAATCTCTTCAACATATCGAGAAACGATGGTGTAATCTATGCCTTTCCAAGACTAGATGTTGGTGACTATCGCGTCAATGTTACCGTTACCGATGGGAAGTTTGCCTCTTTCACGATCGTGAAGGTTTCGGTCGAACTAATCAACGAGGAGATGCTCACTAACGCGATTGTGATTCGTTTCCGAATGGTGTCACCAGATACATTTATATTGAGTCACAGGAAAGGTTTCATCCGTTCGGTGCGGAATGCAATCGGGTGTAAGATTAAGGATATCATCATCATTTCGGTCCAACCACCAAACGATGATAATCACAATCTAATTCAGCATCCTGTACGACGGCAACAGGCATCCTTTACGCCTTCAATGGAATATGAATCAAGGGAAAAACATAACGCTAATCGTGATCTAGACGTTCTTTTCACTGTGCGCAAAAGTCAAATAGGTGGATTTTATGCCCCGCACGAGCTTCGTCGAATTATCGATGACAACCTGGAGGAGATAGAGGATGCAACGAAATTACAGATCGACGAAGTGGTCAAGTCGAAATGCTTACCTAACTTTTGCATTCATGGGGAGTGTGAGGACAAAATTGTGTTGAATGTCAAGCAGATACATGCGGTATCGACGGACGTGACTAGCTTTGTCTCGGCCCGCCATTCGCATCGTATGGAGTGTGGCTGCCGGGAAGGATATGGAGGTGACAAGTGTCAGCATGCCGTTAATGAATGTTCGAAAGCACCTTGTCCACCGTTTAAAACGTGCATTCCCGATTCGTCTGACCAAGGATATCATTGCACATGCAGGGAAGGATTAGCAGGACCGAAGTGTGATCGAGACATTACACTGTGTAACGATGAGACATGTTACATACCAAGAAATCCTGTATCGTTCAGTGGAAAGAGCTATGCGCATTATCGAATCGAAAAAGAAATTGCCAAAAAGAATCTAGAAGATCAACTTGTATTGAGTTTACGGCTGAGAACGGTCCAACCGACAGGCAACATTATGTATTCGGCTGGCAAGGTGGACTTTAACATTCTAGAGATCATGAACGGGATGATTCAGTATCGTTTTGATCTTGGCTCCGGGGAGGGTCTTGTGAGTGTTTCAAGTATATTCGTCTCGGATGGTTTGTGGCACGATGTTCGCCTGGAACGCGAAGGGAATAGTGCCAAACTGCATGTGGACGGAAAACATGTTGCCCAAGGTAACGCGCCAGGGGTAAACGGTGTTTTAAATCTTCAGTCCGACGATATTTTCTTCGGTGCAGAAGTAAAACAACACCCAACGATTCTTGGTTTCAAAGATGTTCAACGAGGCTTCGTCGGCTGTATGGATGATATTCAGCTGTCAAAAATACCGGTACCTCTGCACATTAAAGGAGCCAGTTCGGTTGCCAGTTTGCGACAGTTTGCAAACGTTGAGTTCAGTTGTGATGCGGCATCGGTGCTTATGCCACTTGGTGTTTGTGGCACGCAACCATGCTGGAACGGAGGCACTTGCAAAGACATCGATGGTGGCAACTTTGAGTGTTTGTGTCATTCGCGCTTCTCTGGACCGTACTGCAAGGAAGATCTAAACCCTTGTGCTTCATCCCCCTGTCTGTACGGTGCAAAATGTTCGAAAGTAGGCTTCGGTAACTATACCTGTGATTGTCCAGCACACATGTCGGGTAAGCGATGTGACTATGGCCGGTTCTGTAGTCCAAACCCATGTCGTAATGGAGGAGTCTGTGAAGAGGGAGATGACGGACCACTATGTATGTGCCATGGGTATACTGGTACTTTTTGTGAAACCGATATCGATGAATGTGAGCAACAACCCTGCGGAAACGGGGCTACGTGTATTAACGAATCCGGCAGCTTCCGGTGCATCTGTCCGCCAGAGATGACTGGAGCGAGCTGTGGAGATCCACTCAACACAAATGCACTCACCATCGCACTGAAGAGGGTGACATCTGAAGTATTCTTTATCGCAGTAGCAGTAATCGGAGTGGTACTGTTAGGTGTGGTAGTTTGGGGAGTAGCATGTGTGTGTCGCAAAAAGCGACGCTCTAGCCGTCATGAGAAAATCAACAACGAATCAAATACAGGCATCGTGTTGAATCCGGTATCGGAAACATCCGGCTACAAACGTGGCTCGAAAATGAGCAACCTAGAAATACAGCGGGATCAGCGACCAGTTTCGTACACGCCAAGTAGCAATAATGCAGCAGATCAATTCTACTGTAACACGATGCTTCAATACAACAATTTGGATACTCTTCGTAGTTATGGGTCAGCAGGTGATGAGCTTGAAAACGTACCCCCGGAATATCGTAAAGGAACGGTTTCTTGTACACAGCAAACGGTCAACTTGAACAGTGGCGGAACATATGCCAACTCTTCAGACACTGATTCTCTGCACAAGCAAAAGTGGAATGAGCAGGTTCAGCTACAAACGTTCACGGACAAGATCAATAACGATCTTAAAAGGCTTGCTCAAAGTGGTTCACCAGATCCGCTTTCGCAACAGCAACAACAGCATCAACCTCAACTCCAACATCAACCACATCTAAGCGCTCATCTCCGAGTGCCGTCAATGCAGTTAAAACCAGCTCAAATGGGTATATTGCCAGGACGGCTCCTCCATTTGCAAAATTCACCCACGATGCTGATGCCACCTCACAGTTTCGAGGACACTCCATCGCATCACGGTAGCACAGCCGCCTACCATTGGGACTGTTCCGATTGGGTTGGTCGAGGCCATCATCCGTTGCCTAACATCACGGAAGTACCTGGTAGTGAAGTACCGGATTCATCCAGCTTCCACAGCAACGAAAGCAATGAATCGCACCCGAAAACAAGTCTACTTCCACCTAGTAAGTATTTGCGAGATTACGGAAGTGTTTGAATAAGATGGGTTTGTACAGGTATATTACAAACATATATCTGTTTAGTTCTAGGCCCAATTGATTCGACGCGCGACATCGAAACGTTGAACGAAGATAATGAGTCGGAGTATGTGGATGATTCGGAGTGTGATCAGAGTGAGCAGCCGCTGTCGTTAGGCTTCGAGCAGAACACCTCCATATCCTGTCTGAACCCCCTCGATAGTGGCAGCGAAGATTATAGATTTAACACAGGTACGTATAATTTTTATTCTGTATCTAATCATAAACAAGTTATACATTATACTAACAACCATCATGTAATGTTTCCTTCAATTTTTGAAACGCTATAGTGCCTTTAAAAATAAAAACACGTAAGTTCTGTTAATTCACTAATCTTATAAAAGCTTTGTTTACATATTTCCATTTAATCTACAATCTGTATGTTCATGATTTCTGTCTCTTCTGTTCCCAGCTGATAGTTATTTGCGTCATCCGAACAGTTACTTGCCGAAGTATAATATACAGAGCGAAACGGATGGTGAAAATGTGCCACTGACGGGTCGAAAGTCATTAAACGGAATCGAAATTGAACAGGATCGGCTAGTCGAGTCTGACGACGATGACGTCGAGTCATACGGATTTCCTCAAACTCGACGAAATCGTCGAGAACCCAGTGATATCGATTTAGTTTTAAAAACTGGTAAGAAATATGGACTATCGCAGTAATAATTCATACTCATTTAACTTTTTTGTTTGTTTAATTTCCTTTCTTTTCCTTAAGGTGACGGCGAAGAAGGCTCGCTGCTTAGCCAATCCCGTATGCATAACAGCTCGAATCATTCGAACAGTGATCTCTCTACTCAGCTTTGCGAGATCGATGACTCTGAGTACGAAGAGGGCCATCATCAGCATATCCACGACCACCATCATCATCGTCATCATGTTCCACAGACCGTATCCCAGCTATCCCCATCCTCTAATGTCTCCGGTTGTTGCAGCGGTAGTGTTAGTTCATCAAACGCATCAAATACAACCGGTACTGGTGTCCTCGCCAAATCGAAGCAACAAAAGGTGAAGTGGAGCAACGTTGTACAGCAGACTGAAGTTTGACAGCGGAAGCTAATCGACAGCAACAGTACGTGCGAATGCATGGCGATAGAAGAAAAAAAAAATACTGTTTCTGTCGTTATTACGTTTATTTACGTTGCTATGTATACTGATTTCTATATTGTAATAATTCGCGCAATATCGATATCGGTGTGATTATTATTATCATTGCTAGCAATCGGTGCTGTTACTGCTGCGAACGTTGCCACCATTCCAGCTCCACAATTTCTTGCTAATGGGATAAATAATTTAAATGAAAACCGTGCAGCTAACCTTATTTCCAATAGGGATTAATTAATGGAGTATGCGATTCCATTATACATGTTTAGGTATTTTTTGGAAATTATGGCACATTCTTTTATATCTAGGGACGACCATATATGTGTATTTTTTCATTCTTCGTATGCAACAGACCAGTACGAGACCAGCTTGACCTAATCAACGCAACCCAGAACTGAAAGATATTCTCTATCTTAGTTTTGTATATAAGATACCGTTTTAGGAACGGGGTGGTTCGTAAATTTTTTACAAATGTTAAGATTATTTTTTCATGTAGAATTTCCTGAATTCTATTCAAGAGATGTAGCGTGCTAATAATCCGGAAAAATGACGTGTGAACATAATGGCCATAATCATCCAACAGGACGACTCGGATAGGATTTCAAAATCGACAATTACACACACCTTCCATTTAAAGATTTTATAGGGACTATCTATTCAGTATTTGATTTGCATTTTCTATCTTCATGTATGCTTTCAATTCAAAGTAAGTTTCACTAAACAAACGAAGAATTGTTCGTTTTTTATGTTGATTGTTTATCATAGATACATCACCGATACTCCATAGCAAATCACGAACATCAACGATAAGCTATATCAGTTGAACAGCACGACAATAGCCGATTCCTAAATGAATGTTGATGCTTTTAACACTATCACAAGTAACTAATTTATTCTTTTCTCATTCGTTTACAATTCCAATATTGTAACTAAATATTCCACTTTGCTAAAAATAAAGATACACTGCAGTAAGCTCGAGGTTTCCATTAGGTTAAAAATATATTTTTTTATTTAGTGGTGGATAATTTCCACAACGAAGAAATGTTGTTTTTCCATGTCTTGAAGTGTCCGGTATACCCAAACTTGCCTTTTATGATTTGATTACATTGGCAGCCAAAGCGAATTAACCGAAGCGAATTCAAGTAAAATCTCGAAAAACAAAACAATGTATGAGGACAAGTTAGACTTGTAAATCCTTAGTAATCCAGATAGAGGTAGACATAAACAAAACAATCGAATCGTATCATGAATAAAAATGAGAGAAGAATGAGTAGTATGTGAAATCGTGATTAGGGTAAGTGAGAAGCTACTGAGTTTTCTTTATTTTCTATTTTTACTTTTGGGAACAAGTTGAAATATACAATCGAAAGCATCAAAATACAAATGTATTAAGTAGCGTTAATCCAAAACTCATCAGAATCACCCTTCTGTAGATTGGAAATATAGAATCAAACCATAATGCATAAACTGAAAACAACACTCCCAATTACACAAATAAATTTTAAAAGGAAGATTAGAGAGATAAAAAATTATTAACTGAGCTACATTTTACGAAAGGTAATTAAGCATCAGGGAAAAAGAAAAAGAGATTGAGTTAATTCGTTCTTGCCTGCCATAACTGACTTATTAGACATATTATTGTGGCGTAGTTGAATAGCCAATTGATACTGGGAAATGGTCCAGATCCAGTCGTGTGAAAAGCCAATACCAGAAACACTGTTCCATTTGTCCATTCCCTTCATTCTTTCGTTTTGCTTATAATGCGATGGAAACAAAATATCATGTGGGAAGAAACCTGTAACTCCTTTACCCATCTTTTCTTCACCATAAGAAACGCAATCGCATATTTATCATGTAGTAAATTTTACAACCGGAGCTAGAAAATTAAAACTAAGAATTTTTATAGAAACGATAGAGAACAGAAATAACGAGAAACAAAGAAAACTAAACCGCGATATTTTACATATATAAAAGCCACTAATTTGAGTATGTGCATGATCGTTATTTTCTTACCAACATCGCAGCACCA
>AXCM01005453.1:0-19783 GCA_000473375.1 Anopheles culicifacies | reverse complement strand
AGAACCATTAGCTTAAGCAAACAAACAGGAGAGGGTGAGGATTTGGTTCCTAATCCTGTAACGTGTTTTTGTTTTCTGATTTTACAATTTGATCTGATTCGCTGGACAATGTAATGTCCAATATTCCACATCATTGGATTACTTTAGACCAAGATGTTCAATTTTCTTCCAATTTCTTAGAATTTCAATACAATATTTAACCCAATACTCTTTCACCCATCTGAATTTCTTTTTGACTAAGTTTTTTTATAAATTTGCATGTTATCCTGCATATTTGTTTTAAAACTATCTTCAAAGGAACAAGAAAAATTTAATCGAATTTGGTAGCTCATAATAGATAACCTATGTCTGATCCCACCAGCATAATCGATGGTCTTAAAGGACACTACGAGCTGAGTCGTTCAACTATTAGAGCTCGTCAATATGGACCCTTCTCTGTACATCCAGGGCCATAAATCCTTGTAATTATTTTCCTTCATCAGAGAGTTTCATCAGGTCTCAGAGGCGAATATGAGTTCCAGAATTATAAAGATTCTGTATAGTATCAGTATCGCACATCGCGTCAGGTGTCTTGAATGGAGAAATTTCACCACACTTTCGAAAGATTGATTGGTTCTGAGTTTTAACCGAAGGAAGAAGACATTTTCTTCCTACTATTCATGTTCGTTAACTGAAAGTAAAACAACTCTATTTTCTCTCAAATCTAGTGTGGAATGACGCTTCAAGGACTAAACATTTGTGAGTGCTCAGTATGCACCATTACTCCATGCTTGAATACAAGTTAAATAGAATTCGAATGACTTCATGCTCAAGACGAGACTCTTGCCGACAATGTTGCTTACTATCCTAGTGGACTGCTTTCACTAGCCTTGGTTTGTTTACATGCACTGGAACCTTCCAAACGTCAAGAACAAACCAAGAAAGCAGCAGTTGCAATTGAATAGCACCAAATTAAATACCCGTCTCTAAATATTCATGATACCACTACGGCAAGTCCGCCTTCTAAAGCATGCGACATCTCAATAATCGTCAAGTCTGTTTCGCCTGCTTTCGAGCTGAATCCGAAAAGAGTTAAAGCTGAGAGTGGCGTACGAGGGAGATAGAAAAAAAACTGTAACATGAATCCGGCTTTGGTCTCGGCAGTGTTTGATGTTTGTTGCGACAAACCCGTACACTGTGGTCAGATGTCCATATGGAAAATGAGAGATAAATATTCTAAAAGAAGAGCTACTTTCCCACATGCCTTTTACCCTGGTTGGACATGGTTAAGTTTCCAATAATCACACATGCCCTGGTCTCCATGGTCAACTGGATCAACTATCATTTGACATGGTGTTCCCGAGGGAGTAATGCATGCTTGACGAAAAGTTGTCTAACTCAAGTGTATCTTGAGGTATACTAGAACTTGAGGTTCAAGCCAGACATCCTTCAACTTTATCCTCCACTTGAGTGCTCTAATAGGAGGACAAGTAGCTCCGTTCCATATTTGCTGATTTATTTTGTTAAAAGTCTCTAAGAATTTAAACTTATCCGAAAGGCATCTTTTATTGCTTAATTTCCATCAGCTACTTTCGTATAACTTTCAAGCGAGATCAAAGTAAAGCAGTATATGTCGCTGAGAATTGAAAAATATTTTTTATTAGTGCCCGGACAATGTTCACCGACAGCTACTAGTACACTGGCAGCAAGATGAAAAATGTTTCGGAAATACTGCTATTTTGCAGCTTTTCCTCTTCCAACGGCACTTGTACAAGCTATTCGAAACCGTTGAAGTCTCTTGCACAGTACCGCACTCTGGTACACTGATGCGTGTTTCGCATGTGCTCATATACCGACCGGGAAACCGGGGAAACAATGGAATTGAAATGAATATGTGGTTTCGGTTGAGGAACTCCTTTCTTTCCGTCGGTTCACTTCCTGGCCTGCATCAAATTACCTGATGGGGAGGGATGAATATGACCCGACCGACCGGCTGGTCTGCCGGTAAAGAACGAAATAGAGAAAATCACACGAGCACATTAATAACTGTAGCTGCATACTGATGCACCTTGGTGCTTTTGCCTTCATGGTGATGCTAATTGCCGTAGAAGTTTCGTAGATGTTCTGAAAGAACTTGATGTTAATTTTAGAAATAAATGGAATTGAAATAAAAATTGGAAAATTATGGTGGAGTTGAAAAATTGACACGAAAAAATTAAAAGTTAAAGGCTCTTTATTCTCCCGGACAGTGAACGTATTCACTCGAAATTTCCCAAAAACGTTGTCCAATCTCAGTCATCTCAACAACATCCAACAGTATCTATGAACTATTTTAAACATTTTCGGCACGTGTTGATAATGAAACAAGAGCTGTTATGCCCGCCTTACTCCTTCCCATTCCTTGCAGAGGATAACAACAGGCCAAATAAATTCACCTCGAGCAGCGTGGAGTATAACGAAACCTTAAATCGTACCGAGAGCGATTTGACTCTTGTTTCAAAATCAAAAACCTCCGCGTGCTTGTCCAGCACTATGTTCTCCTCTTCATTATGCTAAAGCATGTACAGCAACTTCCGGTAGCACCGAAGATATGTTTCTACCGATTCATTTCTTCCCTTCACTCGCTTGCTTTGGAGAATCCAGGAAATACCTTTCGGCAATAGGCACGTTCATCCCGAAACGTCGTCTTGTGTCATTGACGAACCGTATTACGAAGAATCTCATCAAACTCTTGCAAGCAGCAGGATGGAAGCCATACAACATTCGTCCGACTTTAAAGCCTTCGTAAGAAGCCGCACGAGCGTTGCTACGAAAAGCGCCTAAAGGTAGGCAAAATCAAAGCAAATGTTATCTGTCACATGGAAAGAGGTAATTTTTAAACTTCAACCAGGAATGCTTCCAGGATATCGCGAGCTACTAGAGTGCACAACAGGTTCGATGAACCGTTTGGGCAGGAAATTGCAAAAAAAAACCGGAAGGCTAAATAAAATTTTCTTTCCATTTCCTAATGTTAGGAAAAACACCACCGGCTTTCCTTACAATGGAATCGGTGGTGCTTCGTTCCATTTCCGTGGATGCTTTTGTTTGTGTATCATATTCAAGCAAAGGAAAACCCGAAGGCCGCTCGTTAAATCTCGGAATTCACGTTTTGTTTCGGTAAGCATTGACGACAAAACTGGAGAATGTCTCCAGTGGCCGTAAACATTTTGTTTCCCGTACCGGTGGTTTTGCAGGAAACTTTACACTTTTTCTTGGTAGGCACTTTAATTGAATTGAAAGAATACTCACCGATTTTCTTTTCTCCTTCGCTGGTTGTGGCTTGTGTACAGACATGGAGAAAAAACTTTGCACAGTGCAGAGGAAATGAAACGGGAAATCACTTGAACGTGGGAGTCTTTATAAATCACCTTGCTTAAAGTTGATCGTTCTGCAGTTTTCCGATCGGGCCTTTTCCATCCCTTCATCTAACGGCTGTTTAGAAAGTTTAGCGTCCTTTATTTGTGTCGTCTTTCTTCACGGCTTCGAAATGCGGTAAAAAGCGCGGAACGCATATCCTTGGCACAAAAGCACAATAGTAAATAATAGCACGCTAACAGCAGCAACAACAAAAACCCAATGTGCCTACACAATACAGCTGCTCTGTGATCAAAAGCTCCCGAGCAGCGTGGAATACACACCCGATTATAAAGTTGAACCAACAAAACGCGACCGAGCGAGCAAAACTTTATGCGTTGAGCCACTTTTTTCCACTGTGGGTGAACACACTCCCTCTCGAATGGAAGGAGGAACGTTTTATACTATCACCAAATACGTATAACTCGATCCTTTTTAGATTCTGGAGTGTTTTTCCCACCCAATTTCCACTTTAAACGGTGCGGAAATTTCCTTTCCGGAAGCCAGCCATGTTCCTCAACCTCAACAAACACGTGGCAGTTTTTCATGGAGACAAAACTATCGTTTTAGTTTGTCTTTGGGATAAAAAACGACGACACAACGATTTGCTGACAAAAGTGGATTTTTATTGGGGTTTTTAAATATCACCCGATAGCTTTTGAATAACTTTGAACGAGAAGCTTTTTATTCGTTTATTCTAGGATTCGTTTGATAATTTTTTTTTTATTTTGAGAGTATAATAATAGACAAGACATATTAAACGTTCTAGTAATTTTGAATTTTCATAGAGTTATTTACCCATTTTGCTAAAATATCCTTTCAATGGAATGTTGCTCCTGAAAAGAAAATGCTCAAAAAAGCTTAAAAACATGCCTTGAATTCTTTTCCTTCTCTCCAAGGAAAAGTTCCCAACATTCTTTTCTGGATCCTATTAGCAAACTTGTCATCGAACCAGTTAGTGTGACATCAAAACACGTGTTTAACCATACGCGAGTACTTTCGCTTCTTTGCCCATGTGTATCTCTGTCATCAGCGCTTAGTTTTTATCATACGCAGACTGACTCTCCAAGCATGCTTTAGATGGAATGCCCCAGAAACAAAAAGTTGCGCTCTTCCAAATGGAGAACATGGAGCCGAGCAGCAAAGGAAGTCCGAAAGCTGAATGCTACTAACCGACGGCCACTAACCCCATTGCGAACGTTCGCTCGGGGAAAGTTTTTTGACAGTTCATGCACCAACAAACTGTCAGCTGAAATTAAAGCTAATCCTGCCATCAGCGACAGTTCACCGAAAAACGTCCACCATTTCCGAACTACAGGGCACAGATTTTCCGACCCACTGAAGGAGGAAAGGAAAAACAAACACAAATGTAGAACAAATGGTTCAAGCATTAGAATGCTCGTCCCGTTTGTTCATGTGCTTGTGTGAGTTGCTGGGAAAATGGGCGACGAAAAGCGCGAAAACAAAAACAAAAACACACTCACTGTGACCTCGGTGCACTCGTGAAGCACACGATGTGATTATTATTCGAGCACATGTTTTATTAACTTCGTTGATGTTGCTCCCGGTATGACTCCAACGCCGCGTGAGCACAATTCCCGCGAGGTCGACCTTTACCGGCAGGTACTCGTCTTCTTCTCCGGCTAACGCGTCCACATTGAACGTCTTCGTAATGTCCCGCAGTAAGAATGGCACGCTTCGAGGGGGTACCTTTGGAGTTTTTGAGAAACGAAACCAATGCCGAATTCAGCGCTTTCGCACCATTGGCGGGCAAACGCCGTAGAGACCAAAATTAATGAACCAATTTTCGGCCTCCAGGCGTTCGCACACCGAAGGAAATTGAGAACATCTTGGGGCGGCATTAGCTCGGGTGGGGGTTTCTCGTGTCATCGATGTCCTTACCGGCAACGTTTGACAAACGGGGCGCAAACCGTCAGTGCTTTGCCGAACGCCAGTCGTGACCCGAAAACGAAACCGAGTCGTTTGTCATGATGATTGATTCGTCGACATGACGTTGTGCACGCATCGCCATTATCCTCGAACGTGGTGCCCATTGTGGTTCATCCACAGCATCACAACGAACAGAGCATTTCAGCTGATGCGAGCCGGATGATTTGAACAGCTTTACGGACGCGTGATTGCACTTGACGACACGCGACAATAAACTTAATGCGACTAATTAATTGCCATTCCGATTGGGTGTAGCACAATTTGCTTCCCTTTTTCCGACCGGCGGCGGATACACACTCATTCGCTGTTCCTAAGCGATCCGACAGCGGCACTATCGGTATAGTTTTGATGCGATTAAAGATTGACAGGTGATGCGTGAATAAATTAAACGAATATCGACACACGGTTGCATCGGATCAGCTTGCGAGGGATTGCGTGAGAGCAGGAAAGCATGGTGAAGCCCATTTCTAGGAATGTGTTTTACCACAGTGAATCACAGATTGATGTGCAAACCATCCGGCATCCGGGTTTTCCGTGTGGGAAAAATGCTTCAGGGAATGGTTCGAGTATTTCCAGTTCCTTGATTGAGTTGGGAAAACGTGATGGTAGGTTTTTGAAATTATTTCAAGATTGATAGATTCGTTAGGACAAACAGCTTTCGACCCTTTTCATGTTCCGGTCTGCTTGAGGAAACGCCAATGTAATCAAGTGAGGTTAAGGGTTAGGGTTTCAGTTAATAATATCATTATTCTAAATTTATCTTTTTAAAGTGTTGGAAGAAAATTGACAAAGGATAACACAATAAATAGAGTTTTATTTTCATAGACATAATTGAGTAGTTTTCCCCATTGAGTGCCAAAACAAAGGATAACTCTAAAAGTAGAGAAATCTTGGTAAGGATATTGTCAGAAGAGGAATCGATAATGGTGATATCCCATTAATTAATACTAACTCTTATATTTATAGCAGCAAAATCAGCTAATCATAAGGTTTTGGATGATATCTCAGACGTTACAGCTACCTGATAAATTTGATCTGTTCTCAAGAATGTCCCCAATCGAGAACTATCGCTTGCTAATTATTCATGTTGGTCATTCTGATAGACATCTAAAGGACATCAATTCAACTCACTTTAAAGCATCAAGTCCTCTTCAAACTTTGAGAATAGCTTAAAAGGATTCACAAATATGAATTCACATTTCCTCGATTATGATGCTTCTTCAGAATTCACTTGATTACTAATTTACTTTGAGGATCTTTGAGTCTCAACTTAGGATATGTAGTACAGCTCTTCGACCCCCATCATTCACCATCTTTCACCCAAGATTTATAAAACTCACAATCAAATTTTCTTTCCATTTCAGTGGCTGTTCCAGTGACTCCCAATAAATAAGGTAGGGTTAACTGAGTTATTTATTAGCAGTATTACTGCCAATTAATAAAAGAAAAAACATGCTCCAAGAAACATGTACCCCTTTTTCTCAAAATATAAATCTAAAAAAGAAACCTAATCCCATCCGTCCAGCGTGTTGAAGAATAACTGAACAAACATACTGCATCTCCCCCCGAAATACCAATACACGGTTCACGTAACACTACCACGTGCCGAAAAGCGTTCGTAAATTATTGAGCAGTTCATCAACCATTCTTCGCCACATTGTTGTTTCATTAGCGGTGTTACTTACTGAAGGGGGAGAATCTTTGTAATGTAACGGCCTAAGAACGACCCACACCGCATTTAATTTAGCTTCTTTGATTGTACCGCACCTCACGAAAGACATTCCAGTACAGCCCTCACACCGTTTCGGGCGCATTATTACTGTCTCATTACCATTTCGAACCCACCGTTGTGCGTCTTTTACAGTCGAGGGGGTCATAGAACCAGAGGCACCTTACTTATTCGAACAATTTCACCAAAACGACGTTCGTGGTTTGGCGTACTTTCTCTCTAGTTTCGTTCGTCGTTAGCTATCGCGACGGGTGGTATAGCGTAAATAGTCATTATTCGCTCAGCTGGCATAGAAAAGCATGCTACTTGGGGGATAGAATCTCTTTACTACCGTCGCTTCGGAAGTTGCGGCAAGATTGCACCGTAAAATTACATACCACGGGGGACGAGAAAAGAACTTTAGCCACCCAAAACACCAAACTGGTGATTTCCTCCAAAAAATTAACGAAGCATTGCGGCTGATCTATTCTACACCTCGATGCCACCTCTCGGACCCCAGATACGTGAGGGTTAGTTGCTAATGGAAAGACGAAAAAGGTTTACTTCCGTGCTTGACCCGACCGGTGCGTGCCGGTAGGTTTTTTTGTGTTTTTGTGTGGAGTACCAGAATTTCAACTGTAAGCTACCGGGCCACGCTTCGATGAACAACTAAAGCTGTAACTCTAACCAAAGAGTAAGGCAGAAAAAAAAGTTCAAGTTTACAAATGAACTTAACGAAACCACCACCTTTTAAAGTAGCTAGACCATATGTTCCCCCCGGAAAAGCATCCAGCTCAACCTGCTCGGCTAACAAACCCCTAACCAGATAGCCTAAGAACGTGCTGCGAATGTTGATAAGCGGCATGAAACGACCGCAACCGATCGATCGGTCACACAATAGAACAGGTTCGTCGTGCGAAAGATGAGGTTACCCCTTTGCGCCAATGTAAAGATTTAATTACTACAGCCGGAGTACACATCCACTTGCCAATCATGCTACCATGCATGTAACAAAAGCGGTTGATCACAGGATCTAATGCACCTGTGCCATCGCGTCTTATCTCGTACGCGGTCGTTCCTGTTCGGTGACCGTGAATCAAGCTGGCACGCTAATGCGTCCACATCACCACATACACGTAACATGCGTTCTCATGTGCCAAGGGGACACACATGTTTTATGACACAGTTTACGGTCTGGTTAGCACCACCGGCAGGTAAATGATTATGTTTCGAAATGCACTCTCTCGTTTTGCTTTTCATTCATGTTGCAGCCCTTCGTGGTCCACATGGTGCGTCGACAGAAGCATGTGAAGCGATGCAAGCATGATTAAATTATATTCCTATGATGAAATGCTGCATACCGGTGATTTTAAACAGACAGAAGAGAATGAAGAGATATAAATTTGGATTATTCAATAAAACACAAGCCTTTATTTTCCATCGTTCCATTAAGATGATGGATTCCAAATTAAAGTTATGAAGTCTTTTAGAGTGGAAAGCAATCAATGAATTTGTTCTTAAGGCAAATGCTTTGCTTCATATTCAACAACATTAATAGTCATCTAGATTCTGCAACTCCTATCGTCCTTAATCTATGTTGTCTGCTGGTTGGATGTTTCTGTACTGAATAACTCAATACCCTAGGATAATTTAATTACGTCTCCTGAGAGAAAACGCCTCTGGATGATGGAATATATCACGTGTACTTCAACTGATTTGAAGTGGCTCGGTGGCAAAAGCGATAGCGACGTCAGCCTTTATACGATAGGCCCAACTGAGGTTCGAATCCCTTCTGGATATCAGGATCCCCTTATTAAGGATTGAGTATCCTGTTAGAGAAAAATCTCTCAAGGACGTAGAGCTGTAGAAGAAGAAAGAACTTCAAGAGACTTCTGTAATGTAGAAGAAAAAGAAGAAAAATAAGAGAGAAAGGAAGAAGAAGACGATCTTTCTTTAATATAAAACATTTTAAATGATAATAACATAAACGTAAAAATGTGGCAGTGCAGCCATCTTAACAACAATAATGAATTGGAAACAATTTTCCACTTCAAAGGTTGTGCTCGTCTAGAGATTATATCGTACCTGTTCGATTTTTAAATTAATATTCTTTTTTTCTGAAAATGTTATCCCAATGTGTAACACTTTGCATGCTTCGTTCAACATTTTTCAACTGCAGTGAACGTTGTTGCCTATTATCAAGCATACGTCACCAGTAACTGACGAGTGCAACGAGCGAGACGTAAAGGGACATTGTAGCACAGGTACATATGATCCGTAGAAGAATAGACCACTCAACTGCAACGTGAAATTAAATACATCATTCCACTCCAAAGCAACCACATCTCCACTCTTCCGAGCTCTCCAATACAGCTCCATTACTGAAGGAGAAGAAAGAAAACACATTTTGTGAATTAAAAAAACACACACCCACACTCACGTGCATCAGCAACTGGGAAACATGGCTGCAATTTGCAAACCGGTCGAGTATCGCCCAAATCCTCTCGAGTATGATAAAAGTTTGCCAAGTTGTATCCAATATCCGCAGCAATATTTCATGATCGATTGAAATGGATCCGGCTTTCCTACCGGCGGTTGGGGTTCATCAACACGATTCACCGAAAAATGCACTTTTATGCAGGCGTCAGTACAGGGCAAGACAGCACCGGAAGCGTGCATGACCGAAATTGTGTAGGAACTTCCGAATTGATAAGTCGAGTACCCTCTTGCGTATCGGATCACCACCGACAACGGAAGAACATGAAACCCGGGTTCGATGATCGGTACATGCACGGCGCTTGCAGTATGAACCCTCGAATGGGGATTTAGGATGTATCATTCTTCCAAGCAAAAAAAGAGTTTTCGCACAGTAAAATGCACTTGGAAACATGGACGGAGAAAACGAAGCATCGAAGCATTCCCGGTAAGTCGATGGACTATAATTCATCATCTTTTGCACCGTAAACTGACCATCAGTCTACGCACGACCCCGCCACGAGGGGATTTGGGACGAACACATTTGTGTGCATATATCGATATGCACTCACGCACACATACACACACATGACGTGGTAAAGCTGCCCATCGGTAGGACCACGGGACCACATTAAAACACGTTGCATCACTCACTCGCACTTGCCCATTTCCAGTGTTAGTGTCGTGTTTTTCATTTCCCTCTACGGCCATTGTGGGCCGGCCGGGTGAGTTCGATTTGATGGAAAGCCACCCACAACAAGCTGGGAAAGGAAGCGAGGATAACAATGAAAAATTTAAATCACCCCATTTGGAGTTTGTTTCTTGTCCGATCTGTTCCGCACCCAACTGAAATTATTTTCCCTTTCTAAGCCTCTCTCACTCGTGGTTCCCATGGCGGAAGTCCCCGAGAGAAACCCCAGTAATACATTACGATTCGGTTGCGATGCACTTTTTTTTTCTCTCCGTGTGTGGGCACATGCTGACGAATTGCATTGCGAGATATTTGCAAGCTTGCGTTTACGGCGGATCAGCTCGTTTCCATTGTGCATTTCCACTCTCCAGCGGCGATCAGGCGATGATTTAACGTTCCAAAAACCCACCAGGGGCAGTCTCTCTAGGTCCGAACCAATGCAGGACACTATTATCCCGGATGCAATGAACGACGGTGCGTGTGTGCGCAAAAAGCAGTCCAGTACTGCATTTTAGGGCGTGATGTGCAGGAGCACTTTCGAGTGTCATTTTGAGCACTTGCGGTTATGCTGGACCCGGGCATGATTTATGGTAACGGAATATGTAATGGCGTCGAAAGTTGTACGAGCGTTTTTCTGGGGCACCCATATCGATGATTTACTGTAACCGAAGTCACGTGCCGGGGTCGTTACGATCATACCGTTCATAGAACCATTGACCATTGGAATAACGATGGGCAGACAGCAGCATTAGGATTGAATATTTGCATCCTTTTGCATAATCTGGATGATACGTTTATTTTGTTGTGGTCAATGATCTGCAAATTTGTCAACAAATTTCGTGTACAAGAGCGGGTGGCACGGAATGTTGAAAGATATTTTGGCTACATGGAAGCACAATGTCAAATTTAGTGCTACATTGCCATTTGTTTTGTTTGCTTCAATGTTCCTGAAGGTATGCAATCTACATTCCATTTCGCCTAATATCAAAGTTTTCAAACTTAAGATTGACAGCTCTAAAAATAAGTTTCTCAATATATCTGAGCCCAGTGAACGATAAATCTATCCAACTAAATATTGCTAATGCTTAACTAATTCAAAGACAACTCATCATCATTATTCTTCAAACCTTCTCTAGTAGAACTTAATTTGCTAATGACGAGTTAATATGAGACATTACCCCAAGAAGATGATTTTCTAATTACATCCTTCCGCGCCATCGTGTACGATCTCCCCAACATGACCTTGTGCCTGAACCTTCCACAAGATTTGACACATCTGCCTCATTTTCATTCACTGTCAAGTGAAATCTTACCACGCTACCGCACTCGAGTGTGAAAAATTAACGAAGCGTTGAAAATAATCATCTCGACAGCATTAGACGTTCAGTGATGGGAGGGAATCCGGAAACACACAAACAAACTGTGGTTATTTTCTGAAGTTCAATATTAAGATTTTCTTAATTGTAAATTAATGTTTTATGGGAGTAAGTAATGATAAATACTAAGCAGTAATAATCATTAAATTAAATAAAACTCCCTTTTTTATGGTCAGTAAAATAAAAACATGATTGAACTTTGCTTTAAAGCTCAAATTCTATTAGGAAGCAAACATTAGAATTCACCAGTTTACCGCTAGTTTGAATACATTTTTCTTATTCCGCAAGGATGTATCCGGTATATCTTATTCCGCTTGAGTTTCGTTGTCCTTTATTTGGCCACCGAAAAGCAAACAGCGAGGACGTCTCTAAATCTTGTCACGCATCAACGCTCGTGGCCATCCCGCTTGTCCAAAGGGATAGGATGCAAGGAAGAAAAAAAAAACATGAATCGATTTGCGTATTTGAAAAATTTATTCAATAACCAACCACCACACGCGGTGGCAATCCTGCCCGAATCATGGGATGAAACAGAAGTTTACCAAGGATGTGTGCGTCTGTGTGTTTTCCGAACCGATTGCCCAAAAATTGAAGGCCTGAATCAATTCGATTCCACCACCTTCCGTATTCCGTGTGCATATCGCGGGAAGAAAAATCCGCCAGCTCACCCTTTTTTTCTCTTTTTAGTTTTTCAGATTTCTGCCACTTTCGAACGAGTTTCGTGTATGTATGTTTGGCTGGCTGGCTGGCTGAGGTTATTTTTTTCCATTTTGTTCCCTCGTTTTTTTCACTGTTCGCCTTCGTTAAACCCTTCTCATCGCCAGTTGCGCTCGAATGTGGCGCCGGAGTCACGTTTTCCCGGGCAAGATTCCCCAATCCGAATGTCTTCGATTGATTGATCTCGTTAGGCTGACGCGCGACTCGTGAAGGCGAAAAATTGGCTTTTGAGGTGAACAGATTGGGGGTTGAATCGTATGGTGCGGATATGGCAGTATTTATTGATGCGCAAGTTGACCAGATGGAAAATTGGCGGCTTGGAGGTGAAAAAACACAAAGCATGATGCGATATGTAGGCTAGGACTAACGAGATATTTAAATCCTCCCAAAAAATGAGCTAAACAAGGATCATTCGCGTAGGAAATTTGATTCCGGCGTTGAATGTTTTGAAACGATTGTTTCACACTCGTTCTAGCTACGGTGTTTGGTTTCAATCAAACAAATCACCGCCAGAATTTATGGTGGTGTTATGTTACCATCAATCGTAAGATAAATAATGTCCAACCGAACGTACCCAAGCCAATCAAACTTTAATAAAATTATTCATTCCCAATGAACCTGAAAATAACCGTCTCGGCATTCGTTTCTAACTTCCTTCCGCCTTCCGAGGCACTTCCAGAAATTTATCGAAACGCGATTACTATCAACGGCAGCACTGGTACGGAAATGGACCATCCCATATCCCGCGCATGATGGGGTTGATTAAAAACAAATGCTACATCATTAATAATTAATACATCGTACTGGCGCGCGTATCAAACCCACGTGGCCGACAGCGTGTGGCCGAAGACGGACCGTGGTACAACATTTCAACGCGAACTTCATTAAATAATCATTGGCCGCGTTTGTGCCTTTTGGCCCGATCGCCGATTAAAGCTTTCCGAATGATTAATCCACGCGGCCGCGGCGTACAAAACACCGCCAGCGGAGAAGGCCTCCCGGGGGAAAAAAGACGATCGTTTAAATGGCGATTAAATTTTATGGCATCGATTATTGATTTCGGGTCGGTGGTGATGAAGGCGTTCTCACCACGCCACGCACGGCGGGGGTTGGGGAAAAAGGACCTTTCGGCAACATGATAGTTACAAATCAAAATCATGTCGGGTCTCCGTGCCCCATGACAACTAATTCGTGAACCAAACTTCAAAGACGCCCGCTTTGCCGTTGGGTTAGAAATGATACATAACGATTGGCCTGTGTGGTCCTGGATGTTGCGCAAAATGGACGGAGTTTATTCTGCCGTCAGTCAAACAACATTTTTTAGTTGCTGTCAGCTAAACTGGTTAATTATTTGTTTATTATTGAAGAAAGTGGATTAGCGCCTTTTGATTTCTTACATTCGTCACTCAATTAATTCATTGTGTCAGTTAAAGAATGCTGTTTTATTACTCAAATGTTAAATTTAGGCGTAAATAGCTGTACTAGCGTGGATTTGTTTCTTCTTGATCTACTGAACTCGCTTAGTGTTTGACACTCCGTAAGTGACAAGTATCAGCAATAGCGTTTACAAGCGCTATTTGAAGAGTTAATCACCTAACACATGTTTCTCGCAAGTAAACTAATTTTCTAATTTGCATCATAATTTTTAATTAAATAATTTGCTATATAACCATCATATTTTTGAAACTCAAGAATTCTTTAGTAATTCTTAAATTTCAAAAAAACAAAAAACCTCTCCATCTTGAAGATGTGCGTCACTTACAAGCTTACACTAAAATCCTTGACACATTATTCGTTATTCTTTTTTAAAATATTCATTTCATCAGCCATCGCTCTTCAAAACATCCAAGGACCGATAAAATGCTCCAAAATAGCTGCCCAACATCAATCATCCGTGCTTGAAAAACGTTTCATAATGGCCAATCGAAAACCCCCTGCGCCACCCAACCAGCGGTGATGCGTGATGGGGAAAGATGACCAAAAACAGAAAACATCCTAAACAACAAAACAAAAAACTTATTCGATCACGATGTACTTGAACAGCTTGTTTTTTGTTTTACACACCAAATCACTAAAACGACGGGAACAACGATGAATGCGACCGGCGCCGTTGTAGTGTAGTTGATCGTGATTCTTTTATTTTTGCAGATGCTTTTCCTGTCCCTATTGTGTGTGTTTTACAACTTCAAAAATCTCTTAAATTTCCCAGCAAAATTACATTCACTCGCAGTGTGTTCCTGCCGTGTGTTCTTATCTGACCCACAAAGATAAAATACCAAAAACATTCAAAAACGGCGCTTCCGACCAAAGTTGATCGTGTGTGTGTATGTAGCTTGGTATGGAAAAGTTTGATTTTTCGCTACCGCGATGGAGAAGGTTTTGTTTTGTTTTTTCGTCCACTCATCCCCTCCATCCTCCCACATACCCCTGAGAAACGCATGTTGGGAAACTCATGGGTCCTACAAAATCTCACCGCGCTGTACCAGTATGTGTTGAAAGGCTTTCTTCTTGCCGGTCCGGTAACCACGGTACGGGGCGAACGCAAAACTTTCATCAGTTCGCACTCGCACGCAAACGCAACGCACCATTTTTGTTTGCCATCAATCAACAGCTCAGGCAAATGCTTGCGCTCGTTCACTAGAATGGAAAAAGACAACGAAAATGCAAAAAAAAAATCCAACACAGCCGCAAGGAAAAACTTTCACCCGGGCGATCTTTTATTCTTGTCGTGAACTTCTTTTTATTTGCTCCATTCTTGTTTTCCTCTTGCAAGCAAGATGCACGCTGCTTTGGTTGTGTTCTTTTTGATGAAAAAGCCTCCCTGGCCGCGAAAAGATTTTCTTTTGGAGAAAATTGGCTGCAAAAGTAACAGTTTCATATTGTTTGCAAGGACTTTCACTTCGGGTGAGTAAACATTTTGCGCCTTCCGGTTGAGAACATGCCAAGACATGGACCAAGAAACTGGGATAATAATTAATCTTATCGAAAGCGAAAAACATTCACCATGGCACACAATGGAGGGCATTTACAAGCACATTTTCCTCTTTTTTGTGAAAATGTTGAACATTTTCCCAGCACAGTCGGGAACTCCACCCAACTCTTATACCTTTCAAGCCCGCCAGCATGGTTCGATAGATAATTGGCTGATTAGACATGATCGGGTTTCAAAGAAGGGAAAATCGGTTTCATCGATTGAGATGCACGCCATTTTCTAAACCCCCCCAAAAGGCGGCGTTCCCTTTACTGGAGCGTTTAAAATTCATTAATCCTTCTTCAAGTTTCGAGTGATAGTAATCTTCGCCCGTCAAACAGTCGCTGACAGCAGCCGTCTGCCGTAACCCCAAAAACTGAAATTAATTCAGAAAGTATCGTGAACACCTCGTCCTTTCTGCCCATACTCCGGGTATCGCTCTGACACGTCAAAAACCCCTGATTGCCTAAGCTTGACGGACGCACGTAGCTGTTTGGATTGCACCTGTCCAAACGAATCATTCACCGCACCGCACAATCTCGTTTTCCGCCCAACATCTTAGCGGGAGTGATTTTGAGGTTTTTGGAGTACATCGCAATGTGTGTGTGCGAGAAATGTGTTTCCAGCTCAATGGCACTAATTTTCGGCACTCGGATGACACACACGAATAATCCCGATCCGGTGGAGTAGTATTTCGAAAACCGCACACTACAGCTTCCAACTTTACTGGCACGTTTACTTACTCCAAGAAACTCATCGAAGCGGATGTAGAGGGATACAATTTCGTGTGTGCACTTATCCGCCATAACCTAAATACCGAAAAGGGGAATCCCAAGCTGTTTTGCGTGAAGTGTACAGCTCTAAAATCCATCTGCTAGAGGTGCGTTAATGTAGCGGTTAATCGATTGTTTAACCACATTTTACCATCAACCACAGAGCGTTGCCGAGCATAGATAGCAGATATCCAATGGTTACGATAGAAGACATCCGTCTGTCCGATAGATGACCACATTAGGAACTTGTGAAGGAATCCTTCCAGATGTGTCTGCATCTTTATTCAAACAAAATCAAAGTCAATACAGAGTATTTAATTTCCGATCTAACGCCTATTTCCGTTTCCTCCATGAAGAATGCTCGTTTACCACATGCTCCATATGTTTGCAATGTACAATAGCATCTCACCTTTTACGAGGAATATTTATCCCTTCTGATCATATTGTAGAAGTAACCGGAAATAACTACAGCTTCCGGGAAAAATCAACACAAAATGAATTGATTTGAAATGCTTCCTGCATAATTCCGACTAAAGATAGATTCCGACGTTCAGAAGTTAGTTTAATTTTAATATAAAAATTCGTTGGAATTGGATGTCGATGCAAAAGTTGTTAAATATTCAACAACTCTTGTCGAACCAATTGTTAGCCTTAAATAAAAGCATTTCTACGATATCTGCAACAAGTAACGTGCATAGATCCAGAATTCCAAGAATTTCTCTACACAAAGATCGTCATTGAAGAATCCTAAGGCGAGTATAGGGCTTCGTTTACATCCATTCGCGATACTTCACACAAAGGAACATTTTCTTGGGAATTAAATACAACTCCAAAACAGACTCTTAAGAATTAATTCTTCCACCCCTCATACAGACGAAGATGAACACGTTGAACAGAATGATTGTTATACAGACTGTAACATTTTCGTTACAGATGGACACTTTGTAAATACAGCCGTAAATAAACAAATCCACCCAGGAAGTTGAGAGATTTGTTCTTTACCAACTGTTCCATCTAGGGAACGCTAATCGAAGTGAATCCATATTTTCCCTATTATGGATGGCATATCCATCCGGCAGTTCGTCCATGAGGGTGAACTAATGTCCAGCAATCAAGTACAACCTGAAACGACCGTATCTCGTTGATGAGCATCTCCATACGGCACTTAAAATCGACCACCAAATGCTACACACACACAAACAGCCCAAAACCAGGGGTTTCGATTTAAAGAACCATCAAAACATACTGACCGGAAATGGATCAATTTCTGTTTTGGGGTTTTGTTGGTTGGTCGTAAATCGGTGAAGTTTTGGATTGGTGCACGAGCTCCAATCGTACGGTAATTCGGCGGTGTTAGTGCTCTTCTCTTTTTGCTGAGGGGGGTTTTAAAAGTTCTCCGACGTAAGCGACACCAAGGTGAAAGGCTAATTGCCATCGGTAGGCGGTAGTGTTCTTACCAGATGTACCGTCCATGTCATTCACAATTCCAACGCCTCAAGTGGTTCTCCAGGGCATTTGCCTAATTTTGCCCTTCCACGTCGTTCGGGGTTTCCAATTATGTGGCCACGCCACACATGTGCAACCGATAACTGTCAGCAAAGCTCGGGGAAATCGGCAGGGACCCTAGGGAGCTGCATGTATGATGCATGTTTATGCCTTAAAACAATAAACATGCTGCCTGTTCTTGTGGTGGCCTGCGAGGTGCTGACGGATGTGCTGTGTTTCATTGATGGTTCCAGTTGGTTTTCTCCCCGCGCAACAATACACACAAAAAAATACCCAAAACAGCGATTGAACGTAATGGCCACTTATGGGAGACCGCTCTAAGTACAGCTCCAGATGAGGGAGATTTTGGTCGGGACAGCTTCTTTCTTCCTCACGTCAATTATTGTTGTTTGAATTCGGGTGGGGGTTTTTCTTTCGGTTACAAATTCTTTGGGATCATTCTGCAGAAGTGAGATTTTACACGTTCCCACCAAGGCTTGTGCGTGTGAACGAGGTACCAAAAATAACGTCCCAAGAACCTTGCGCTCACTAGAGCCGTCGATCGTAACTCACTGTTGCAGAGTGCAGTGCTACGGTGATTCCTGCCAATCGAGAAGATAACGATTGGAATGATGTTTCATTTCGACTAATTACAAGCGGAATCACCGCCATGTTGCATGGGGTTCCGTAAAGACTGTTGGTAGCTGAAGAGGCAGAAGAAGAGGACGCCATTTATGAGCGCTTTATGATTGCCGTGCCACAAGCGAGGCATGATTTGCACAGTGGTCTGCCCGGTACGATGATGCATGATGAAAGATTTTTGCAAACAAATTACACCGATGAATTGATCCTCCGTGGTGGGACAGGACGGAGATGGATCTTACGAAACCTGTTCGGACAGCTCGGTCAAAGCACACCATCAATCATGGTCGCGCGTATTGATGTTGGGTTGTGAACGTATAGAGGGCTTGTTAAAATCTACTTACACAGTGATTGCAACCTTACGCTTGGCAGCTTGTGATGTCTTTCATAGCAGCTAGAAATGACATCCCGAATGGTCATTGCTTGTGGGACAAAATAGCCTCAATGGACATCGCAAAAAGGCAGAGGTAGGAATGATAGCAATTTATTCCAAAGCACCAAAGCAATTACTTTGAATCAAATAGAACTTGTTATGATGGACACGTAAAACCATTAAGCCAATGATTGCATTCTAATCAATTTGGAATACCCCGGAGTACGTTCAACGCAATTAGCACGATTATTTTTAAGTGCAAATATACATCAACCACTGTTAATCTCACCATCACTCCATCCCGACGAAACCCTTATCGAACAACATGTCGAACATGTTTCCTTCAGTTTAGTGACCAACCCGTTTTGCCCGCAGGCAGTCCTGCTCAACACATCACCGCTTCGTCGCTTCCACATCGGGGTCGGGTTAGAAAGATGTCATCCCAAATCGAACCGACGGCAATGAAATTGATCGTGAAGTAGACAACGCTCAATCGATCACTCTTCTCCGGAAGCGCTAAGATAGCACCGTACCGGACAGGTTGATGTTAGTCCCAATCAATGCCTATTCGCCGGAAGCCATGTTTTCGAGGGGCAGAGCGCTTGCTGGACTTGTGAGAAACCGTGCCTAATGGTTGGAAGAATGGGCTTTAGCGATATAAATTTCCATTTCACTTCTATAGTTCCCAGGAAAATAAACTAAAGCATGATGATCCATCGATGAGATCGATTGATTGGTCCCAACCATTCAAAGGATATTTTCATTTTTAGCTACGATAATTGCAGCCTCATTAGTATAATTCTCGGTACTCAGATGTTCTCACTCACTCGTTGATTATTGTTTCTTGTAAATTGATACATGGAATCTGTATATGCAAAACAAATTAGGCTATTTGATTATGTGCCCTGTCCAGGGAGATTAAACCAGATGTTGATTTGAATTCTAGACGTAATTTAATTTAGAAAATTCAAATTCATGACAGGAATAAACTTACTTCATTGGAATTCTTTCGGGATGCACATCTTAAGGCTGCAGGCATCCTTAACGCGTGCCCTAAACAACGAATCAGGTTCAGGTTTTAGCCAACTTCAGGATGTCGACCTCGCAGAACAGCCAAGCTGAGCTAATTTCATTCTCATGACAAAGTCCAACGTAGTCCAAGACTCTTGTTCGTAGAGCACCGCCAGGCGTATCGAGTCTTCTGGATTTCAGGAGTTAGTGGAGCCCATAGTAGGTTCCCCTGGACGATG
>KI424008.1:6894-21051 GCA_000473375.1 Anopheles culicifacies | reverse complement strand
TTTACCCACTCTTTCGTAAGAATTTATTTTCTTTGCATCGATTGCTATTGACATGGACGGTGCTTTCTATTTGCCCGCCCTTTTGTTTCGTCTCCACTTAGCCGTGAAAAGATGTGCTTTACATTATCAAACCATTTCCATTTCTTCATCAATCTACTCCCGAGTATCACCATTATCGATACTCGTTCGCTCTCGCTTTCGCTTGCTTATTCGCTTCGTATACTTGGCGCAACATTTAGTCGTATCGTGCAAGAGGGATCTAAAGAAAATACGGAATGATTCGTGACGATAGAAAACGTGGAAAGCACCGGCAAAGCGCTGTTGTTTGCGAAAGAATTTACCATCGAACCGTTCCTCACGAAATGAAGCGAAACTCGGCACGCTGCTGGCATGTTGTTAAAATGTACCCGTGGAAAAATAGACTCATCCAATTACAACAATCGGAGGCGTAATAAAATAAGCTTTTCCTTGGCACCAACTCAGCTTGGTACCAGTGGAAGGTGAGAAGGGGAATGGGCAGGTAGCCGCAAGGGATAAGGAATGAAAACAATCGGTTTGGCGGAAAATGTCACGCGACATTCGAATTAAGTGGGGGGACGTGATGACAGTCTCGCACAGACCGAGGCAAACGGTCACCCAAATTCTAATCACACACACACACCGGCAACCGCCAACAATGTGTTACTGTTTCAATACAAAACAGATGAGAGGACGGGGATAATGTGTGTTTTTTTTTATTAAACCACGCGACAATGAGACAACGAATGAGTGGTGAGGTTACTGCAGTTTACTGTACGTCGTGCTCGATCCCCAACGTACACCGAACACGGTGGAGTTTCGGAAGATTTTCCTTCGTTCCCTTTACTGTTTTCCAAGTACAAACACACCCCCGGTTTCGCCGTGTTTTTCGGAATATCGTGTTTATACGACTTTTCCCCAAGGCAGAAAAGCATATTTGATCGCCTTGTTGTTTTTATTTTGCTTCACATTTTCGAACGCTTATCACCTTCCACTTTCTTCAATCATACCAGCTCCCACCTTCTTATAAGCTCAATTAAGGGGACAAAACCAGGACTCGGTCAGATCGTTCTCCGGCTGCTGTCTTTTAAACGTTTTAGAATCGTCCTTTTTTTATTAGTTGTTCTTGCTTCATCCGCAGTCCATTTCGTACCAAGCGTGGTTGAAATTCTTACAATCAGACCCGTAAAAGTTTTATCACGTTTTTACCATTTGTTTAGATTTGTGTCCTATTTTCACTGTTGCTGATGTCACTTTGCAAATCCCATCGGAGTGGGTTGATGTTGTTGCACGGCATGGTTCGCGTGACGGTTTCGCGGAAAGCTCTCCCTTTCGGCTCCATCTGTCGGAAGCGTTTTCATAAGCAAACAAGCGCAGTCAGAAGTAATCCATCCAAGCGCCCGGCCGTTGGTGAAGGCAGGGACACCAGCTTGGAATGTGAACTGCTGCCAGTTTGCGCTGTACTGTAAAGTGGTTTTTCGTCGAAAGGATTCCCATTTCGGCTAGATGGGCTATTTTGTAGAATGTCACAGTATACGGCGGGGATGGAAAACTCACGCTTAGCACTATCGTGGTTTCATATTTTCGACGAAAACGAGAACGATTAGCAACAGATGCCGGAGATGAATCATGGAAAAGGTAGTGGTATGGGTGGGTGTGTTAAAGCGTTGGTGTTTCGATATAATAAGAAACCATGGTTTAGGATGACACGGAGAACGTGTTATAGAATATTTTGAAAGCAACAACAAACAACCATATTAAACCCTTTTCAAAACTTTAAGACCAATCGGAAGGTTCGAGAGTTGAGCGACAGGTAGAATTATGTTACCCATTCCGTGAAAATATCTTATAACTTCCATAAAGTTATTTGAGGATGTAAAAATACACTTGTTTATTAACTTCTCATGATAGGTCATCAAAAGAGTATCCGTGTGTTTTTCTTACTTCGTCCCACTGACTGACCTTCATTTACAGACCGATTTCGAGAGACGTACACTCGTTTGACAGGTGACAGTTAAGGCTAGGATTTTAATATCCAAACTGTAAATTTTGCCAGTAGGTATCTTTAAATTCCTTCTAAATAAAATTTACCTATTAAAGCCATCAGAATGTGGCTTAAAGGTTATTACTAAAATTGACCAAAATATTTCTATTTTTACCGCAACGGTAAAGCATACTTAATATGTAATATAATATTATGCAATATTTTCCTCATGATCTAATAATTTGCTTATGATCGAGTTTTACCCAGAATGGTTCAATTTTAAGAATGTTTTATGCAAATCTTTCGTATCTGCTTCAAAATAGGAACATAACATTAATTCAATTATTCATACATTTTTCATTAGAATTTGTTTAAGTTTCTTCAGAAATTTTGCTTTGATTAATACAAATGTCTCTTGATCGGTTCTCCTAAGCGGATATTTATGTTTAGAAAGCAAAACACAGCCACAGGCAAAACACAGAATGGGACGCAATTTTCACAAAAGATTCATATCTTTTGAAAAGAGCATTATTTAGAAACGTTTCACGCAAAACAAAAGATGCCAAAAAGGTATTTAGATCAATCACAACCCTCCTAATACCAACTAGTCGATTTTCAAGTCCCATTTCCTGGACTTTTTCAATGTTATTGTCCTCAACTTTTCAGAAGTGGGCTTCAATGACTTCACAACCTTCTTTGAATCTTTTGTGCCACCTCAATATTTACGAGCGAATTAAGGTGGTCTCCCCAAACCGCTTCTATAACATTATCAACGATTCCATTTCCGAAATACCATTGCAAACACAAAATATTGAACAACCTCGTTGTTCATTTCATCACTCCAATTCAAACTCTTCACTAGTTCCAGTACGTTACAGTAACTGGTGATAAAAAGGGGACTCTCTCATCTCAACGAACGACCAGGAAATGAAAACCTGTCATCTCCATGCAACGCATTTTCGCTAACGGTCACGCCATTTGCCCTTGGCCAGGAACTCGGCCATCATCAATTTGTAACAACCGCTCAATTAATCTTTCTATCATCAGATAACCTGTGCGGGTGCCGAGATCTGACAGACACACCAACCCAATGTTCTATGTATGTGTGTAAGTTCACATCTGCTAACAGCATACGTTCCTTTCGAGGATTGAGGTCAACGAATGGTTCTCGTCCTGCCGAGTTACGGTGCCCAGCCATAGCCAATCAGTTTTATTGTGTTTTGTTCTGTACTTGCATGTGGTGCAGGAAATTTACATTGTAACACTGAGTACTGGTGCTCTCTGTCCTTAAGCATTACTTTTTTTGCAGAAGCACCTGCTGAGCATCTCTGTTGGTTTCCCTTATCACCATCCATTAGCATCGAGTAGCTGGTATCGATCGCTATTGTGTGATAGAAATATCTCACCCTTCCAGAAACTCATCCACGGACAGCATCCAGAGGACGAAGAGTTTGTGTCCTTCACCCACTAGAGCGAGATGATAATAAAGGAAAGTCACGGAATGTACTATTGATGACACTACACTGATGCTCTTGATAACATCAATCAGTTGCAGAACTTTGTAAAGAAGATTGATCATTTAATCATTCCTTATCACTATTGTCAGAGCATAATTCTCACTAGAGACCTCTTTCGTGCCACTTCGTTTATTCCAAACGATTGTTCTGCTTCTCCTTTTATTGCTTAAAAAGTCTTGAACATATACAATGTATCACAGCAAGATCAAATGAATCGGAACATGTAAATAGCGAGTGCAATCAATACCGAAGCCTGCCAGCTACAGGTGCGCTCTACATACAGAAACAGAAGCAACAACACAAAATAAAAAGCATTCCAGTAACACAGAGCAACAGCATGGTCGGTTTGTGTCAGTTGAACACACCGTCAGCATTGTCAGTGGTGGCGTGCTGCAGCATAAACGCGTACGTTGATGGAAAACGATAACGCAAAGGGAACGTACCGGTTTGGTTTTGTTTGTTTATCTCATTCCGGGTCAACGATTGAATGTTTCTGTTGCTTTGCAGTCGGCAAAATGTAAGTAACAGTCACAGGTTGGTTTGGTTTACCGTCGTTCTCCGATGGCTTCGGAATCGATTGTGGAAGTACATAGACTTCAACGAAAAAAATCGCTAGTTCCCGGTGTGTGTGTTTGAGTGAGTTTGTTGTGTTTCTTTAGGGACACCTAAAACGACTTCATAGAAGAAAAAAAAAACAAAAGCCATAAAAATGGTGCAGAGTTTAAAAAAGGAAAAATGGAGTAAAAAGGAACACAAAGTCGACACCGTGCCGGCAAAACATCGGACAGTTTTGTATAATGTAAACTAACAGCTGTTCTTTTCAGACACTTTCTCACTATTGCACTCCCTATCTCCCCTCCCTAGGCACATCTTCACACACATCTTGGCAACGACCGAGAGTTGAAACGGAATGGAATCCACATTTCCACAGTTGGGTGTCGCGGATTGTAATTAAACGTCAGATTAATCATTGCCTGGCGCTGTCACGTGTGTTTGTGTGTGAGTTTTGAATGCTGTGCAGATTCCTTTCTCGTTTGGCCGACTGTTGCATGGTAGCAATGTGAATAAATGCTTCTTGTGCCAGCAAATGATAAAAGAACTGTCAAATTGATCTTTGCCAGTAACGGCGCCACGTGCATACACCCCACGATGGGGACCCGGGACGGGAGAACATTATGTTATGAAGCAAAAAAAAAGGACCATCACCGCCACCGCACTAGTGATGGGCAAGCTGAGTCAGAATGAGTGAGTGAGTAAATGAGTTGATTTAAATTATTAGGAAGAGATATTTTTATTAACGTATGGCTCATGTTTGAAATAAATTACTTTCTGGTGATTAAACTCTCCATGCCGACTAGCCACTCACTCACTATGATTTAAATCACTCACTACAGTTTTCGCTCACACAATATCTTTTAACTCATTCGTGAGTTAAAGAACACATTGCTGTATTAAATTCCAATGACTCACCGCCGAGCCACTCATTCACTGTATTTTTTTTTTTCATTCGTGAGTAGAAATATGAAAGCTAAATGCAGAGAGTTTGCAGAGGGAGTAAAACGATTTAAAATCTGTTTATCCAGCTATTCGATTCTAGATTGTATTGAAAATTGTTTTAAAAAAACTACATGTTGAACAAAATTGGCAGTAAACAATGAATATAAATGACACAGGAAATGATGAGATGATTTTTGAAAATAAAGAAAAATATTCTCTTAAATTTATTCAACTAATAAGGGAGTTACAACTTAGCGAGTCACTGACTTTACAGCAGGGACAGTTAAATCATCAAATAATTATTTAACTAATTATTAGTCAAATATAGAGTTTTAGTTGTGGCATCGCTCTGTCGCGTAGTAGCTTATAGTATTTAATTAACTATTATAAACAGCAAAATAGACGCGACAGGTTGGCAGCAAAGTTTGGTCAAAAGGAGGTCACCCCCAAACAAGAACGCTTTGTATAATGTAGTGTGCTAAAATAATTTAAAATTGACTCAAAATTACAGCGAGTGGGTGAGTGGCTATTCGGTACGGCGAGTTAAATCACTTATCGAGAATTAAGTCCTCAAGTGTGAGTAAAAGCTTTAACTCACCATTCACCACTCATTCGCTTTGATTTAGTTCACGTTACTGAGTGCGTATTCCCATCACTACACCGACACCCATAATGTACCCATTGGCGTTGCAAGACGGAACGGAAGCTTTTAACTGTTCTTTTCTGTCCGCTCGCTACATTAACCAGTGTGCTGTGATGGGATTTTACGAGCTGTGGTTGAAATTTGCCCATCAAATGATTACATTTGTCTGCCAACCAGTCTCTTCACCGTTCCTTCCCGTTCCGTTCCGGGCGTACTCTAATGGCGTTCCATCAATTATGACGCTCTGGGTGGGGAAATATTTTCGCAACGAGCAAGACAAGTATTTGTCAGCCAGGGCGCAAAACGCTTTTCAATCGCCTTTCGCAAGATTTTTGGCCCTTTTTAGGTGGAACATGGAATGAATAGATCGTAAATTTTAAATGTTGTGCAGAGTTAGAGAAAGGACACGTTTCGCAGAGCGCGTGATGATGGGGAACTTTTTACGATGACAAACCAAATTAATTGTCAATGATTGATGGGCGTAACCATTGGTATGGTTTGTTTGTGGTGCGTTTAATTTAGTGGTTTGGTTTTCGTCAAGTACATTTGGTTGTTGCCGATTGGAACCATTTTATATAAATTCGCAAACACTGGAAGTGAAATTTTAACGAAAAACCGTTGTTGAAATTTCAATAGAAAATAAACATTTGCTTAGTTCGTCAACTTTTTGTCAATGAATTAAACGTAAGGCTCAAACCGTGCCTATTGTTGATTTAGATTTGCTGACCGAGGGTGTTTAATTTTACACCACAATAGCGTTTGATGAATGGTGAAAGATCAATTCACCTCGCCTAAAGAAAGGTCGCGGAATACACAAAAAGGCAGCAGAGTAGCAGATAATGCAACGGTGACTCATTCGCTACGCAATTTTCCACCACGCAAGCACGATGGTGGAAAAGGGATGCGAAATGATCTGGCGCCATACTGCCACGGGTGAGAAAGATGCTTGGATAAGAACAAACATCAAGGAACAAAAAGCCGGGGCAGGAAAAAAAAGGACAACAAACTTGACCGCAAAACTTTCCTCCGTACAGGCGCCATGCACTTTTGTATCAAAATGTCCGCCGGGCACAGAAACCGTGTAATCGTGCTCTGATAAGGGTTGGGTTCGCCTGTGTGCGTAATTGGAAAGTAGTGCGATGAAAGCAGCGCCCATATAAACCCCTTTGCAAAAACCCCTTTTTTTGCGGCACGGTTTGAAAATGGTTATTTACACAGCAAATGTTTTGCTTCCCTTTTTTTATTGCGTCGTGGAGCTTTCTTTAAGTCGAATCAGATTGGGAAAAGGATTTTTTGGGATTTGATGGAGTTTGAAAAGAGGTAGAAGTTTTAGAGCTTTTGCCACTGTGTTCTGTACTGATAAGAAGCGTTTGTGAGGTAACTTTTATTCTATCTTTATGGAATTTATAAGTAGGAGACTTTTATTTTAAAAAAATATCTAAGATGAGTAAAATCCGTGTGTGTAAAGACATGTTCATGATTGGTTTTGAAACATAATACCAGAAGCTCTCATTGGTACGGTGCTTAATTAATATGTGGTTTTACAAGATGCACATGGCCATTTACTTCTGGCGGGTCGCTTTTCTGCTGTTAACCGGTTGCCCGTCACCAGTCCATGTTTTGCGGTCTGCGGTCTGTACCAGCGTGGCTCATGACGGCACACCGAACACAATAGGCCGGCCAAACGCACAGTGGAGGGCAAGGTGTTCCAATTCGCTCGTCGACTTACGTGCCATCCCAACACTCATAATGCCATCCTCTACATTCACCACGCTGGTGGTGTTATTAGTTTCCGCAATATAGTGTTTCACCGGCAACTGACGTGCAACTGGCTGGCTGGCTGGCTGGCTGGTCCAAAGGCACTTAGGGAAGTAGTTATTCGACAGTTCAACCATATCCAAGCCTGCCCGTTAAATGTGTCCGCACACTTGTGTGACAATGTTGTCGAAAGGATAATTTATGAAATTCGCTCGCACACACAGGGGGTCGGAAGGGGATGATGTCGAGCCACCCCGGCAGGAGATGCAATCCGCAATGCGTACAACGGGCAGCAAGTCTAGCTGACGGGCGGCGACAGTGCGTCGAAGGGATTAAATTACCACCGGCGTTGGTGCATGCTGGGCGTAGCGTGTTGGCCTTCGTTCGATTGGATGATGGGATGCTCTTGATTACCACTCACGGGATTGTGCGAATATGAGGAGCAGGCAGCTGTTTCGAACACCATAACACTACTCTGATTTTTTTGTACAATAATATAATTATATAGCTCTTGTATAGGTGTCTAAGCACTGATTATGATGTGACGTCCATACTTTATTAGCATACAATAATTTTATGTGAGATTTTATTTAAACACAAAATTGATCTATTTGGAACAATTGCGATTCTTCGACAATAATGAACTCATTCCTTGCTGGAAAGAGTTCTGAAATTTCCTCCAAAAAGTGTAGTGGACACAATTGAATTATATTTCTGTTGCATTACAATAATCGTAAAAGTTCGACACATTTTCCTGATACAATTTTCCTGAGTACAATACAAGTATTGGATGCTTCTAAATCCGTAACAGTCGATTCTTTCTGTTACTTGAGACTTACTTCATAATATAACATCCATATCAGTACCAAAAACCCATCCACAGGATTGACTATTCTGTATCGGCGAAAAGCAGGTCATATCACATGACTTATGTGTTAAAACATTTCGCCAGTTATCTATGGCTAAGAGTCGTGGACCTCATCGTCGCAAAGAGGAGCACAATGAGCTTTCCATTAGCTGGATCGAGTGAAGTTAATCCTGTCGAAGAACGGATGCAAACCATGATGGAAGAGAGCAGCCTTGGATCGAGTGACCTTCAAATAGTATGGAAGCTTCTGTCAAACGAAACCTTAAATATAAACGGACTAGGAACTAGAAGAAGAATCAAAAAAGAAATGTCGAGTACTCCAGAAACTGTAGGCTAAGACCTGTTGCGGAGGCTACAGTGCCTTAAAAAGAGATACTTTAGTTACCAAAACGACTAAGTAATTATTAATTGGAAGCATTAGCTTTTGAAAAATACAAATGTTCACATCTCCTCTACTCTGCAGCCGTTATCCAAATTATTTCGTTATTAAACAAGTTTTAGATACATCTTATATCCCATAAAGTATAAAGTGTTGTCCATGTATGTATTAATTTTTCTTATAATTGCGTAGCTTTTGTATTTCATTTTCAAATGAATGCGCTTGTATTTTGTAGTTTTTTTTTATTTCTTACAAAAATAAATAGATAATTTGTAACTATTTATAAAAACTCATAAAAAATACAAAATTGGTAACAATATACTGAGTTTACAATTTGAATACGAGATTAATTGCTCATTTGTTTGGTTCATCCATCCACAAATTGTATATTTGTAGATCGTCGTCAAAAATAATGTTCAGCATATTTCTTTCTTAATTTTTATCGCAATATTTATATTTTTGTACTAGAATATCCATAATTTGGTTTTAAAACACCCACTTCAAGTTAATTGTTATGAGATTTGGTGCTGTCTTTTCAGCAGTTTGTCTATGACTGCTTTAAGGCAATCTGCACTGAGTGAAACCCCAAAGTTCATCTTCCAAAGGTTCATGTTATAAAATAAGTTAAACTTATTCTTAGCTCAGTAACAGCTGTTAAAAACTGTATAAACTAAGCGTTACAATGCATTATATACATGATTTTTTTTTGTTTGACAACATACATAAGACAAAACTTAAGTAATCCTTATCAAGGTGATAGTTTTGTTTTAAGTCGAAATAGTTTAAGTGTGTTGTTGTTAGGTTAACGACATTATGCAAATGGTTGCTTTCAATGCTAACATGCATATTTAATGTGCAGTCATACAGTACTATTCATTCCACTCCAGTGCAAATTAGTTTCTCCTGCCTTTCACTCTCATCGAACGTTTTCACTGATCACAATCAATCACCGATAGGCAAGTGGATCGTTTAACGTTCGTTTTTAGATTTCTAAGATATGCTCCGAGAGTATAACCGACCCAAAACCATGAATTAACTGTCATGATTTATGACGTTCACCGACCGACTAGTGACGAGCTAATCTAGCTCCAACTGTCCCAACAAGCTGCGGGTGTCGTTATCGATGTAGTGAACTGCTCGCATGGGTGAGTTAAACTCCATCACTGCATCACGTGCATCGCGAGTGCATTTCCCAAATGTGCCCTCGAACATGGGGCACGATGCACGATTTCACGACGATAATTTTATGCTCCGTTAGGCAAACATTACCCGGTCGGGCCTTTGTGGGGATGCATGGAATGTATCGCATCGAAAAGCGGGGGAAGGTTTGTGTGGTTGTTTTGATGGTATTTTGTTTTTGAACCATTTGGTGAACGGTGGAGAGAAGGGGTTTACCAATTTTATGTTCACATGTCCGTTTGACGGAGTCACACAATCGTTTGTGGGGTGACTAAACGTTATTGTTGACGTGATTTGAGCGGCTTTTGGTTTTTTCTTTTTCTTTTGAATGCATTTTCATTTGTTTGGAGAAAAAAAGACATACACACAAGCTGGGGGATTTTCATGTTTACACCCATGTTTATCGTTCGGTTTATATTGTTGTCTATCATTCGGTCAGATGAGGTGAGATAGTTGTCGAAACAATCATCCACAATGTTTGTAATTTTTTTTTCTCAAAACAGTGATAAGTGATAATTGAATAGAGTTAATTGTTTCTTGCAAATGATATTGTCCTGATTATTTAAAAATTATTCATTTAGGAGTTATATTAAAAGATTTACTCACATTTTTCTCCGTTAGCATCAAACATCAATTTTTTGTATTGTTTTTGTAAGCGAAGCTGATCTAACCATAAAACCATACCCACATTAACTGTGTTGATGGGCATTCGTTTTTTTTTCTTCCTTTTGGGAGGAAGGCATCCGTAATTAACGTTTGAATGGTCCGATATTAAGTCTACCTCGTGCCCAGCTACAGTATCGCCGTTCGGTTAATTGATTTAATGATAAAAATACCCGCGTGATGCCGCTATTACTTCGCGTCTAGTTTTTTTTTATTACATTACGTCCAAAGCACCAAAGTGAATGAATAAAAACCCAACCAAGCAGAAAGCAGAAGCTTTTGCTGGTAATTTGGGAGTCGCACTCGCTTGCCATACGTATCGTTTGGAGCGATTTTTTTTCTTTTCCTTCGTATCGTTTGTGTCAGAATATCAGGGACCGGGGTTTGATGGTTTGCTCCCCGTTTCTGCTGGCGTAGAGCGTAAGTGAATGGGTATGGCTCCCAGGCACCGGCCGCGAACGTTTAATGGGTGGCGTGCTTGGAGGACCAACACCGGGTCTCGTTTGCTGCAGACATTGGACTGTCTCTACCCAAGGCGTGAGTGCGCCACACTTTAGATGCCCTGTAGGAAAATGTCTGCACAGAAGCAAAATTTTCAACTTAAACAGTTTTTGGCACGTAAAAATGTATGCAATTATGCGGCTGGACGTACAAGAGAGAACGGTGCCGAAATGTAACAAAAGTGCCACTTGGGTTCGTTAGTTGGTAATTCGAAACGCACAAGTTCCTTTTTTGTGCGAATACGCACAACGGGTACGTCACACGCCTCGTCCATTTGTCCATTCTATGGTGGTCAGTTTCAATTAGTGAGAATTTCGTTAAGGTTTGACTGGTTTGTACATGTGTGTGTGTCGGTGTCAAAAAAGGATTATGTGGCTTTTGTTTCGGGCTTTTTTTTCTTTTATTTGCTATTCCAAGCCAACACAGTATCCCTAAGTACGTGCCGTAATAATTAGTGATGGAAATTTCGTTTCAAGTTTATTAAGTTCGTTCCGTTCCTTCAATGGAAGGATTGAACCTTGCTTCTTATAAAATGACAATTCTACATATTCAGAGCTTTTTATTGGAATGAAAGCAATACTCAATTTATCAAAGCAAATAATTTTCTGGAGCGGTTTAATTTCTTTCATAAACTGCTCTCGATCATTATGCAATTTTAATTTTTATTTTATAAATTTGACAGCAATGAGCGCAAGCTTGCGAGCCACTAACGTTGAGGCTTGATAAGAACGCATAACTTCAGATACTCACGAGTACTCAACTCATTTTGAGGCATTTGTAGCTCATCTTTGAGACTTTCGAGACCGATTCTTGAGGAATCGATCTACATCCACCGCGATGGAATTTCGAGAATAGTCTCGAAGTGTGTAGGAAATAAATAATTTGCGGCTTTTTTGAGGAAATATGAAACTGAGACTACCCGTTGGGATTATGATAAATATCCGACTAAGTTATAAAAATAAGCAAAGAAATGGTAGTCATAATCAAACAATAATCAAATAGTCGCTAAGAATTCATAATTACGTATTTAAATTGATATTTTTCATTGTAAACTAAAAGCTATTCAAGAATTATGTTAACACATACAATAATATCATGAACCTCTGCAAACACCATTAGACATACTTTTTCAATTTCTCTTTGCTGTGCTCACCAAAAAAAGCTACGAGGTTCGTTCCGTTCCCATCGAGAAAGAAACCGTTCCAATCCATTCCGCTCCGCAAAATAATTGTTGCTTTCCCATCACTAATTACAATGAGCTGTAAACGCTTCAAAAAGTGTCGATGGTTCCTACGACAGACACAACGATACCGTATTTACGAGTAAAAGCACTCATAAGTAATGAATGTAAATGAAAGCAAGAATTCTCTGCCTGCAAAATGGGACGTCCCGTTTGGCTATGCTTTTCCACATAGCCTATACAAATCAATATGGACGTTACGACATGTTTTCGGTATACTTATTTCATTCATTTCATCCGATTTCGAA
Source organism: Anopheles culicifacies (assembly GCA_000473375.1). Lineage (NCBI taxonomy): Eukaryota > Metazoa > Arthropoda > Insecta > Diptera > Culicidae > Anopheles > Anopheles culicifacies. The sequence continues at coordinate 8,556 of KI424008.1, read as the reverse complement.
TTCTACCACCGTTGTACGTATCATTGGCAACAAACAGGCAAAAGAACCTTTCCTTCTCTTTTTTTTTTGGTTGGGGGCAACCAGTATTTGTCCCCACGTTTGCCTCCATCTCCTTTTTGTGGATGCAAGAAATCGAACGGACAATAATAGTCCTCGATAACGATTCTTCTGGGGACGAAACGAAGCTTCTATTTGTAACTCGTCGCGCAGTACAAGCAGAGAGCAGAAAAGGGAAATAAATCGTCTCAAGCCATTCTAGGCACTGGGGCCACCGGCAGTCCCCGATGTTTGTAAAATGGGAAAATGATGTTTTGCTGTAAGTAGAGCAACACCGAAAGGACATTTCGCAGCACGCAAAGACCTTTTCCTAATTCCGTCGTGGGTCTGCCACGGTAGATAAGGATCAAAATTCGATCGAGCTTTTCTCGGCGATGGTGGTGGACGCCAGAGTTCATCTGTAACTGAATTTTCCCCAAACTAAGCGAAACCAAACGCCACGGTAAGCATGCATACCATTCCCATCGATCATTTTCTCAGAACAGTGAACTGAATGTGTTGGTTTTTCAGTATGGGGTTTTCCGTTGCCGGACGTCTTCTGTCCCATTTGCCTGGGAGAGTGCGAGTGGCGGTACAACGTTTTCATCCCAACCGGAACACGTGGCCATGTGTTATTCATTTCAGATAAAATGTGACATAAATCATGCGATACACGCAACGGGTTCGATTCTTCCTGCGTAACCGAAATACTCCGTACGAAAGTATCAACCTCGTTTGGAAGGTTTTTTTTGTTTTGTTCCTGGGTTTGCCTCGGGTTTTCTGGCGCAGTTCTGAAGTGTAACAACAGGAAACGGATTGCCGACGGGTAATGGTTCGGCGTGTGTATGTATAACGAATAGGACCGATTATGAACGACAATGTTTCTGTGCCATTATTTATTCTTCAATGCGGTACCGAACGATTCAGCAGCGAGCCTATCGCCATTGGTTGACCCTTGGGGGTCACAAACCGCCCATAGATTAATGGCGATAAAATGGGAAACTCTCGCTTGCCTCCCGAATCGGACCACGGCAGTAGGCGCGATGATAAATGTGACAAAAATTTGGCGGAACAAATTAGCTTCGGCTCGCGGCAGCAATAATGCTGGTAACGCTTCTGTTACATTATTGTACTTACGGAAATCGATTTAGATAAAGATTTATGCATGCTGATTGTGCTTGATACATTAACGTTTAGCGGCCTATTTAGCTTCTAAATATGAATTACGAAAAAGTAATTAAATGTAGATTTTTCAAAGCCAAGATTGTATAAGAAATAAATTCAATCTTGCCATGCCTGCTGTGGAAACACGTGGGAAAGTTAAGTGAATTTGAACCGGATTAAAACTAACGGCTATTTCATCCTCACAACATTCGTAAAGGCCAGTAACTAACTCGTTTAGGGCTAATCGATTCCAGTAGTCTAATCCCTGCCCTGAACGCGAAGCGACGTACGGATGAGCTCGCTTTATCCCCCACATGCATCCCCCCCAACATCGACCAGTAAGTTCTAGGGGCAAAGGTTACGGTGCTTAGGGGAACAGCCATTTATTACGTAACGCTGAATGAGTGGGGAGCTAAAAGTTCTTACGGGACTGATGGTTGATCATCGAGGTCAATCTTAAAG
>AXCM01005450.1:0-18688 GCA_000473375.1 Anopheles culicifacies | reverse complement strand
ATCCCTTTCAAAATAGCAAAATTCAAAGGTTGTAACAATTTAGTCATACAATTCGAATATTCAGTCCAGAAAGTAACGTAGCTTATTCAGTACATCAAAACCATTGACAGCGCCCCCTACTAACCCATGCATCACATTAGAAGAACAAAGTCAGGAAATGTTGCCAAAGCACTGAATCCACCCAGTACCTCGTCACAAAGCCCCCGGCTTGCCAAAACCAGGGACCCATGAATGTTTAATGCTTTCATTAGCTCAAGGGTATTTGCGCGGGACTCTGAAACTGTAATTCATTAGCGATTCAGCTGTTCGGGAAAAAAACTGTACGCCTGAAACAGTGGTAACACATAATCGGCAGCGAAATTGGCCCGGTTTTGGCGGTTGATGATAGCCGCTTCCACAATTAAAGGTCAACGTTGCATGAGAATATTGGACGAGCGGAAAACGCTTCACCAATGAATGCCACCTTCCGTTGGCAGATTCATCGGTAATTCTTCAATAATTACCCAAACATAAACTCGGCGCTCCACTCCGAGATGGATGAGCTCATGTTTCATGTGTGCTCTATATTGTTTCAAATATATTGGCCATTTTTTCCTCTCTGCAATACATCATCGTTGTGCTGCTCGACGCGGAAGAAAAAAACATGCACGATTGAATGTTTTTCGGGACCTCTATCCCCTTGGTCTCTACCGGCATTGCCATCAAATCTTCAAATGGGGTCTGTGGCTAGCTTCATGGAGTCATACATCAAAAGAAATCATAACCAAAAGTCAACGCATTCCGACCAACAGTCGGTAGTCGAGGGTGGAACGATGGATATGGACCACTGACGTAGACCAGCGAGTGAGTACATCGGACCGCAGAAAAACACAGCAGTGAGTTCATTTTTCAACTCGCACACATTTCTTCTATTTGTTATTGATGTGTAAATACCTTCCTCTTCTTCGGACACTTGCTCTCATCCAGGGCATGGCAATTCTGTGCGGAACTTGAAACGAAACAGAAACGACCGTTTTATTGGCGGTTTCGTGCGACATGCTGTCCAAAAAATGGGACGTACATTCATCCATACAGTGTCGACATCACACGCACGAGAGTCTCCGAGGTAATGGGATTCAGTTGGCATCAGCGTGCGGATGCAATACCGACCGAAATGCTACACCGACGGACGGAGTTGTAGCATGACCGGGGTAGGAGCACACCAGTGTGTTAAAATAATAATTCAATTTATACACAATTTGCTTTCATTTGAAGCATGTCACTACCGGATCGCGAGTTTTTGCCACCAGTTCCACTCTTTTTTGGGAGCTATGTTGGTGTTCCTTTTTTTTTTTCTTTTACCATCCTGTAGTGTAAACAAGCGCGTGTACATGTATGTGAGCTTCATAGTGTGGTTTATGATTTGTCCAAATGGCAACAAGATTGCAACGAATTTTGTTGACATGGGAATGAGTTTCGATTGGATACATTTGGCTATGAATGAAATATAACTAACGGCACTGTTTTTAATTGTGCAGAAGTCTTTATTGATTTGGATAATTTATTTATTCCATTAATCAAACATATGTTATGTTATACAGATGTGCTGACTGATCAAACGCTTATAAAAAAATCAAAGGTGGTCAATGAATGTGTTTTTTTTTTTTTTTTTAATATTGATATGTTTGGATGCAAGAATGTCCATTTGACTCTAAACATTAATTCATAAAATGAAGTTATTCGTAAAAAATTATATTACTTAAATTTGTTACAAGAATAATTATGCATAGCTCTCCAGACGTACGAATTGCCGTTGTGTGGCTTTACATGCGTTTAGTTCTTGGACCAAAATTACTTACACCAGTTTTGTGAACGATATTATAATGTACCCAGGGAGTCTAATCACATCTTAACTTTAATCTTCTTCATCTATGGTTCTACAACCTTGTGAAATGAGGGGGATAACAGTCCAACTGGGATTTGAACCTCGATCCAACAATATGAAGACTGGCGCGCCTATCTCCACGGCCATCGAGCAACATCTCAATTACCTCTTGTTGAATCACTTGTTCGATTAGGGGAGCCGTATAGTCAGCATATCCTTAAACCTGGAAAACTTTTAATGTGGTTTCTCATTTGATTGTCAAATTGTCTGGAATATTTGGTTAAATTGTCAAATAAATATACTGTACAACAACAAACTTTTAATCCAAAGAGTGTTCATAATCGTATTCAAAAAGCTCTCTCCTTTCTCTTTATCCCTAATTTTCTTCATTTATGTCAATCGTTTTCCAGTTTTGATTTATTGTCTAGCTAGTTTGATTAGGTTTGATTTGGAAGGCTCGGTGGCCGAGGAGATAGAGGCGTCGGTCTTCGAACGGGCAGGAGGACCGAGGTTCGACCGAGGACCGAGGTAATGCAAGACTAATTTAGTTTGCAAGGTTGATTTTCGTTATAATAAAGCATGAATTGAACTTATTACAAATATGTAAGAACAAATGTATTTGAAATATGTATAAGATATTTTTTATGCAATTTATGAATGTTCAGAAATTTAAATTTGAAAATAATTCTAATAGTTACTATCAATATTATTTATTAATTATTCAATAATCAACAAATGTTCACTAAACAAACCACTTTTTGAAAATAACATAATCGTAGATGTTATTTGCTAAATATTTTTATTTGTAATTAAATGTATTGATAATACCTTTTGTTTAGATCATATACAAAATGCATTCAAGATTACCGCTTTTTTCCCTATACGGATGTACAATATCTCTGCTTTTTTTTATAAAGACGAACGCGAGGTATTAACTCTAAACGGCACAAACGGCAGAACGAAACTTTGTCTTCCTATAAACTACACCCTCTAGCTCAATACTCCTTTTACGAGATCCCTTCATAAATAATGGTTTATTTTTAGCGAAAATCATCACTTTGCAGTTTACTGTAGCAGGCTGTACCATTGCCTCCCGCAAACGGAAACTACACTTCGCAGAACAGCTCCACCATGGTTCTGTTCCCATCTCGCATGAACCAGCAGCATCGCTCAATGAGACACAACAGTGTGCATCTTATCCTTCGTATGTGTGCACACGTTCGTTGCGAAAAGCTGCAGGAAGCAAATCGGTGATACCCAGTCCGATCGAATACGAACGATAGAGCGATCAACGGCTGTGTCGTTTTCGCTGCAATATGCATTCAACAAGTGCCAAACGACGCTGCAACAATCGTGCCGCAATGCACAGGCCAAAAGGTGGGGTAGTAGGTAGATACGGCTAGGGTTAAACAGTCGTTTGAACACGTTTTGTTCGACGGATGTACACATGTTAGCGAAAGTCAGCAGCACGTTCGCCTACCATGCAATTATTCCTATAGATTCCATCTGCGGCAGACATGACAACATCACATCACATTTATTTAAATTCAATTTTACATTTTTAGCCAAGACCGGTTCGTTCTTCAACCTATCAATTACTTGCATTTTTATTTCTACTTTTCTAGTGTATTCGCCCAAAAATTGCAACCATGTGTGATTGTGTCTAGGCAGCAAATGAGGTGCAAAGCCGGATAGAAAGTTGAGTTTATTTTGTTTGGAACTTTGCCAGCGCTAATTTTCCACATCTTCATATGTGCGTCGTATCGAACGCGGGACATTGATGGAGACCGCGTGCAGTTCAGTATGTTTAGCTTTCACAGCAAGAAAAAGCAAACGTGCCGAAACACGTTCAAGATATGTACGCGAGATAAATAAGTGAAATGTTAAATTCAAATATTCACACCTAAAACGGAAGCGAACATACGACCGCAAGTGGCCGACATTCTGCAACGGAAATAAACAACATGTGCCATAAAAGCAATTTAATCTTTGTTTTTTAAAATCAAATCCTGATTAAGTTTCATGCGGAAAAGCTAAATGAAACAAAATGTTTAAATATTAAAAGTTTAAACCCTTTAAAACAAGACATGCATTCCAAACTGTAATACACCATTCAATATTCTTATTTCTAAGGCCTTGTTTGAGATTCAATTCAGTTCTTTCAGTGAAGTTTGTTTGATCTTTAGCGCTTATTTGCTCTAAATGTCGTTAGCGGAAATGTCAGTTCATTTAGAACAAAAATTGCACCGAGGGCCTAATGTCGCGCATCTAGTAACCTGTTCGAATAATGGGTGTACCAATGCGAGTTTCAGTTGCTTTGCCACATTTCATAACTAAAATGTAGCCCAAAGTTTGTTCAATTACAATCTTCATTGAATGCTTTGTGTACAGGAAACAGTAACTTTTTTGCCCAGAACACACAACGGATTGAACATTTCAAACATTCTCTTTTTCTGTGGTGGTCGAGAGGTCTTGACCTACCATTTCTGGCTTTTGTAACTTGAATGTACACGCAACAGGATAGTCAGTCACTCCTGCGAACGGAAGAACGGCCCAAATGGGATTCGAACCTCGGTCCTGCCCATTCGATAATCGGCGCCGTTATCTCCTTGGCCACCGGCCGCTCTGAACGTTTAGAACACAAAATTTAAAATAAATTTCTTTCCCCGTTGGTAGAAATCCCCAGAATACGTAGAATATTTTGTAAATATGATCAAGCGATCGAATGATCACTTTTACTTGTTTGTTTGACGGATGTAAGCAGGCTAGATGTCTTGTGGAAATCTGGGGAAATGTACGTAACAATATTCGAAATTTTACAAATAGCAGTAGGATATACATCAATACATTTAAGATTTGTTAAAACTGACTTATCAACTCTTACTCTTACAATTACCGATCGAACGTAAGCCTAAAGCACACAATCACGTAAAAAACCCATCTCGATGACGTTTCCATCGCGACATTACACGCCAGACACACACAAGGTTTTGTGTTTCACCTAGTAGCCGTGACCGCACTAGGAGCTCCGAATGCGGCCCAACCGAAGACAACGAAGACGACCGTGAGAAGATTGCTTGCTTGGTTTCCATTTCCTCCACAGCCAAAATGGTTCAAACTTGCAAAAACGCACTCGCTGCGAACGATCGCCACTCGAAAGGGGTAGCCATCATAGCGAGACACGATCAAGTTTACCCCCAAGCGTGGCCGGGTGAAGCAGTTAACCTTGAACGTCGTCTTCTACGTATTCTCGTACGCGGAGAGGATTCGGCTTCTTCACGGCTGACCATCGGAAAAGGCCACCCCAAACACCACACACACACAGCCGGCTGGGTAGGAAAGGCTCGGTGGAACAACATCCAGCCCTGAAGTGGCACAAATGCACACTTACTGGCAGGGTTGTCGTCATTCGCAGTGGCAAAGAAGAAAAAACCCCAAACCAGTCCCATCGGTAACACGAAACGCGACGAACGCAGGAAATGAAGAGACCAAAAACCACCACTTCGTCGTCGTTCGCATGGTTTGGAACAGAAAAAGACGAAACATTGCTCGATTCTTATGATGAAGGTTGTTGCTACACAAACGTTCTTCTACAACGCTCCAACAAAGCATACGGGTGCGATCTTTGTCCCGCCAGCAGCCTGCAAGACCTGTCACTAAGTGATTACACGCTATCTTACCAAAAACTCAAATGCACCAACCGATCATGCCTCGAATGCAGATCCGAAAGGCGGAAAAAAGCTAGCGAAAACGGGCAAGATTTTACAGCCAGCCACAGAAGCGTTTTTCCTTTGGTGCTCTCGTTCGCCATCAGTGGCACAACCGTCCCAGAGCAGCCTAACATGTCTTTGGTCGACCATTTGCAACAGGCCTTGAACTTGACTTACAATTTTGACTTACGCATTTCGTACCAGAAAGGAAAACTGTATAAAAGTGAAACCGGCTCTGAATTGCGCTGGAATGCTGCTTCTTTTTTTTTTTTGAAAATAAGAAAGAGTTTGGATATTTCAGAATAACTTTTGCCATTAGCGGGAAATCGAAATTGCGGAAGGCATTTTTTTAGAAAAGTATTGCGATTCGAAAATTAGTACACATTTTGCTTAATGCTTTAAAATAAAATATTAAACAAAACATTAAAATGTTCTCTGATCTTCATTCTTTGCAATCAGAACGTTAATACACATTAAATCTCCAAAGATATGACAAACAAATTCAGAGTTCAAAGTGAAACAAAATCGAAAGAATTACAATGTTTGATCAATTTCATCGATACTCCAAACACGAACGGGCAAAGTTTAGCAACAAAACTGAAACCGTACATCAAATGAAGAGCAAAACCGCGCATTTACTGCGTAAATTGCATGTTATCAACAAAACGGGCCGACGGCAAAGAAGGCCAAAGACCACCGACACTATGCAAAGCACTATTTGCCTTTGAGGTGGATAAGGTTTACTATGATAATGACAACTTCAGCTGTCAGTTTAACCGACATCTTCTCGGGAGTCCTCAAGCCCCAAACTTCGTCGTTTGCGTTACTGTCAAACGCTTCCTCTATACCGGTCCTATTTCGAACTGTGCAAATCATCGCACCAATGATTTCAATTTCCATACATTTACCTCCGCCTAGGCATGTGTTAAACCTTCCCAAACAACCATGACTTTGGCCACGTCAACAGCACGCCTTGTTCTTCGCTACCTTTCGAACGATTCCACCGGAATCCACTGGATACGCTCATATATAAATTCCGCCCCACAGTAAGCTCGAAAGCACACGCACACACGGCCCGGTTAGAAGTTCTCTTCTCATTTGACACGCCTTCTCACCCCTCTGTCGTGGATTTCCTTCCGCTCACTGGTGGCTAAGTTTTTGGCCATGGGGCCAAACCGTACAGCGGACGGACCAAGGCTATCCTACCGCCGTCCATCTTCGCATGCTGACATCGGCAACCATCGGTGACCCCTTGGCCAGCCGATCACAATCAATTGCCTTAATTAACATACACAAACACATCGCACCAGACACCGATGACGACAGCTACGACACAACAGTGTGTCTTGCGATGCACTGCAGTAGGAATCACATCGCCCTCAGCCATGTGGCCGTGGCACCCATAGCTCCCGGAATCCCGGCTCACATGCTCAGCGACACAATAGACGCACCAGCTTCACCCGCGTGTGTTTGCCGCGGCCCTCTTTACCCACACTTCGATCGCTAACGATCAACAGCGCACGGATCGCCATCGAACGAAACGAACCATTCACCATCTCGTCATAGTTTATTAAAGTCAATTGAACAATAAATAAGTGAAGTTACCGCGTTACCACTTCCATTCCTCGCGCCCAAAACATGATGGATGGATGATACGTCCTACGAACTCGTTGGTATTGAAGAAGAAAAAAAAATACAACAAACACCGATACACTACTACACTGTGAAAACCCTCGGAGCCATCCACTATCACGAACGATTGACGATATGTACACGCTGTGTTCCGAACGCTCTACTCGGAATATCTGTTGAAGATGTAAGAACGGCGTAGATGCGTATCGGCTCTGTTGTGTTTACTGCACAGCATAGCCTTAAACTTACACACGCCACGCCACTCTTCAAAGATTCCTATTCCTTTTGTATAACTCCGTATGCAGTAGATACTCTATTGTGTGTCGGAGTATATAGTTATTCAAATACTATCATCTCCGGGTGGTCCCAATAAACCGAGAGGCAGTGGGGAGTTGGAGAACGATTTTATTGAATTTACCCTCGAGTGCATATTCCAGCCGCTGCACGAGCATGTCTACTTCACGGCAGGATATTTACACAGCACAATCACAGAACCCGACGGCCAATAATCAGTGTGGTAGGGAAGGAGAACGGGGTTAAACAGCAAAACATCCCCTCGAGGTAAATTTTCCTTGCGCTCGCTTTTCGATAAAGGACACCAGTTCAAACGATGTCGGCCATCGACATGATCCTGGTCACGGCACCAGCGCAATGGAAGCACGACACATCTTTCCCGCACCTGAAACAACTCTCTACCGATTGTGTATTATTCCCTGACCGTGTGTTCGAGATCAAGACATCACAGCAAGCAGAAACAAGTGTCCACTTGTATCCTGGCGAGCGAAGGTTAATTGATGCCGAAGGTTGTGAGTTTAATTCAACCATCAGATATTTCCAATCACTTGGCACACAAGCGCGTGTGATCTGGGTATGATTGAATATTCAGCACGTTAAAGTCATCTTTAGTAATGGTAAGTACTTGAATGATAACCATAATTTTAAACAAATAACAGTATCAAGGTACAGGTATCCATGAGTTTAAACTTGCAGTGTAGAAAATTGGTCTCATGTGGAGTTTTGTACGGAGTTTTACCAAACCTTTTCCGCATGTTGTCAGGTTGATATCTGCCCTTGAACAGGCATTCGATCGTGTGAACTACTATCGCATAGTTTGAGCCTTCGGAGTTCTCACTGTCAATATTGGCTAGCTTTTAGGATAGCTCTTATTCAAATAATAGCAGATATAGTGTTATAAAGAAACAACTTGGTTCCATTTCTAAATATTTAATGTGTGTTTCGATCAGACAATACCCTCAAAGATTACAAAATAAGCTACTGGGTCTTATTTTAGATAGGCCAAATATCACTCGTGATCTAGGAATTCTGATCGACAGTAAACTTGAATTTACCATTTTCTACGAGAATATAATTAATAAAGCTCATAAAATAGAGCGGTTCGGAGGCCGAGGAGACTTCGAACGGACAGGACCGAGGTTCGAATCCCATTCGGGCTGTTCCCCCGTACGCAGGACTGACTATCCTGTTGCGGGTACATTCAAGTCACGAAAGCCAAAAATGGCAGGCCAAGACCTATCGAGGTTGTAGAGCCAGAGAAGAAGAAGAAGCTCATAAAATGCTACAACAAATCGTTGAGCTACAATAATGGATATTCTTGGTAACAAATTATTCAAATTGTCATTGCACAAGTTCATTTTTCAATATTGATGCATTTACCGTACCGTACTGCCTCTCCAGATCTTTTGGGAAGGCTTAATGAAATGCTCATAAGTTCTTCAGACCTAAACTGAATAGCGTGAAATAAAAAAAAAATCAAAAAACAGGAAAAAAGATCAACTTTTATCGACGAAAAATTTTTGTTCGAAAAGTCCTGTTTAGATAATCATAAGACCTTTAGTTAAAATAATTGAGGCAGCCAAGTGATCGTTCAAGTGTCAGAATCATATGGTGGAGCCAGTTATTATGGACCAAAAATCAACATATGGAATCTTCCAAACTGTAAACCTACCGAAGGGTTATCTGCAAAAAGATGACCCATTTAGCAGTAGAATATGGCTTTTGGGTATCAAGAACAAGCGTGCAATAACAAATCTTGAGAGTTTCATTAGCCATAAGAGATCTACAAAAAAAATCCCTACATCTACAGAACATTTGCGGATTAACGAATCTTAATGATAGAAATTCTGAGATATTCATTTGGATCACAGATTCTTGAATCTGTGCTCATCATCATTAAGCTTCATGAATCTGAGCCGAATTCGATGAACACTAACAAAAACTACACCACTTACTTGAGTTATGTTACAACTTATCAAATCTGGTTGATTATTAATAATTAATATACGAATTATCAAAACGATGAAGAACAAGAATTTGTAATTTTGTAGAACAATGAAAAATATTGCGAAAGGAAACAAGAAATTTGTGATAATAAACAGCTTACCCAACGTGTTTAAGATTGTTTGCACATAAATGTGCCCGCTCGGTGCGTGATTGTCTTGATGCTTATTTCAAACGATTCGACGATGCTTCCACACACTAACGTTCCGTCCGTCGGCTTCTATACACACTTTGCTTGCCTCGTCGTCGTCGTCGTCGCCAGACACGCACAGCTCAAAATCAGCAACAGTATGTTTTCTTTTCGTTCGTCGTTGCACAAGAACTCCTTTGCAGACACACCGCTGTGATAGGCTGGAGACGAGATGAATCTTCCGTTCACTTCGCTTTGCTCGACGTCGTCGACGAAACCGGATACTGATGCAAACCCTCAAAACTTAACGTTATACTCTGATGTGTATGCTAATATGTGTGCACAATTGGTGGCACGTTGTAGATAGATTTGCTTAGATCACTTATACGTTTTTGCACCTTTGTTTTGTATCACAAAATCACACAAACGCCTTCGCTCTCTAACGGCTTAAATATGTCAAACTTTCAATGACTAAAGCAAAACTCTTCGCAAACATAACATACGTAACAACTGCAACAAGCAACGAGGTACAATAAAAATATTAACTTTTATATATAGAGCGAAGAAAACAATTTAAACTCTGAGCGACGTGTTTCTACACTTTGCACCGAAACTAAGATTGTGCATAAAAATCACTTTCACTTCCTCTTTTGTAGCACACACCGTGTGGTAATTGTTGTTAAGAGATTTGAGGAACAATTCTACATAATCACGCTAGAGCTGACCCAAACCGAATGTTGTTGCTGCACATCCGAGATCTCGCACATTACTTCATCGTCGCATGATTGAGAATTTTGGTATTGGTGCCAAAATATCTTCACCAAACGGATGTAGAAGGAAGCCCGAAGAACGCAAACGATCGAGCAAAATTCAACCGGGGCACGATGGCGAATGGAACAAGCGCCAACACACACCACGATACGCCGCGTAAAGGAGTGTGAAGCCACGTACGCAGGGAACGAGCATGGAATCCACGCAACCAACTTCACTTTCCGCTGCACGATTAACCATCGGACCAGTGTTTTGGTGGAGGAATTTATGAATAAACAGTCGAGCAGTGGTGGCGTGCATGACATAAAAATGTGGTTATAAAGATACTGGAGACCGAACGGGAGTGCGCCAGAGAAGGAGCACGACATGCCCCGATATGAAAGGATGGGGCGATGAAATCATTGCAGTACGAAGAAGAATGTAAACGTGTTGGAAGATCGTTACGGATGGGTTTGCAAAAGGCAGGGCGTCTCCATTGACTTCATTCTGTTCGTTGCGTGACTCATAGGGTGGGTCATATACATCTGAAGGATTCAATCATTGCTAGCATTTCGTAAAAAGTGATCGTAAATTACATTTTAAAAACACTACAAATGCATAAAAATTGCAGTTTTCTTATGCACCATGCTTATATGCAGTTTCTCTCTCTCTCACTGACTCTCTCACTGATGTTGTTATGTTGAAGGTAATCAGGCTGGTTATTCATTGGTGTGCAAGGGCGGGAACTTGTATGTCACGATCAAATATCACTGCATCTGATCGTTTACATTCACATGTGCCTACCCAGCAAATCTGTATTGCACATGTCACTGTTTAATCCCTTCGGGCACACACACACACACTTGTTCTCTCTTTACTCCCTCTCTTCATCTCTTTTTCTCTATCTCTCTCTCTATTTCTCTCTGTTTGGATGAACTGGACGAAGAAGAAGAAAAAAAAGAAGAGACGAAGGTATTTTAGGGCATTGTATTATGTTTCATCGATTCTAAGGAAGAAAACACAACGGTCTGTTTCGGATGCAAGGAAAGAACAAGGATAGCTATGCAAAGCTAAAGAAGAGACTCAACCACGCAAGCAAAGTAAGTATGTGCAACTATGGAGATGTGTTTTTGGTTTGCGAAAGTCGGTGTAAAACAGATCTGAAGACAGCTAACAAAGAGAGCAAAGGACAGCAGAAGAGATAGAGGTGAATCATGAGATATAAAGATATAAAGTAAGGGAAATATGTTGATAGAAACACACAGCTTATAGAGAGGAGAAAAGTTTAGCCACACCGACTAAATGTATACAGAGAAACAGACAAATGAGCATCGCATTTGGACAGAGCAGAACAGTGCGTATTATAAGACAGGAATGTAAAGTTTTGACAGCACATTTGAGGAATAGTATGACAGTGTATGCACACATACAACGTGCCGAAGGTAGTGGCACGCGGTGATCGTTACAAGCATTCATTTTGAAGAATTTGAGAATTTTGATAAGTAGAGAGAAAGAGAGAAGAAAAGAGATATAGAGAGAGATAGAGAGAGAGAGAGAGATACATTTGCAAGACAAGTTAAAATATGCGTCAAATATAAGAGAAAAGATGCAAAAAATGGTAACAAAATAGAGAAAGAACAATCATTCGAATACGTTACAAGTAAAACACACATGGTGCATGATTTTATTCTACACTGTAGGCAGACATGTTTTTTTCCCCCACGTAGCGACTATATTCACAAAGAGATCTAGCAGGTTGTGTCTAAATGGTACTATTTTAATAATTATTTAGAAAAATACAAAAGTTTATAGAATTGAAATTGTTACAAATTTAAACAACATTCAAAAATTCAGTTTTTTTATTTAAGATCGAAGGTTAAAGAACACAAATCTACCAGGAAAGTTCCAAGACTTATCATAAGTTGTTAATGAAAAAAGAAAACTAGAGATGCATAGGAACAAATATATAAAAGCGTGAATAGATACATTTATATAAGTGTAATAATAACTAATATATATAAATATATATAAATTTGCATAAGAAAGAAACAGAGACTGAGAAAAATGTATGAACCAGCCATATAATAATTACGCATTTTAGTGTAGATTGGATCATAATATTTTCTTGTGCATAGAAGAGAATGTGCGATGTGACATGCCAGTTACTGTAAATTTTCTTTAAAAAACTACATTTATGTTGTACCCAATAATACAAAATGCATTCAAAATACTTCCTACAGCTCGTTAATAAAATTCTTATTAATTGCACACAATACGCAATGGTACTAAAAATACACGATATGCATCTAAACATTGTCAGCTCTAATCCCTTCCCTCCCGAACAATCAACATACTCACGAGAGTATGAACACGCCTTGGGTCTCCCAATGGGCCAAAATAAGAATGAAACCGGATGAAATCATCCTTCGCAGTGTGAAGAAATGTAAAGCATCGCCTCTACACACAAGTTAGAAGCTGGCGTACCTAGTGCGCTGTTCTTGGCAGTTTACTTGTGTGTAAAAATATCGACATCGTAACATTGCCCCATGCCACATCACCAACGCCCACCCACCCGCATATCTGAACAAAAAAAAAAACCTGCCCAAATAGCACCCCTAACTTCATCCCGAACCCCATCCAAGCGCAGTACACAACAAATTTATGATTGTTATTATCTCCTCTAAACCATTATCCCTGGGTGACATCGGTGCACAAACCACCCATAATGCTCGCGCAAACCATACGGTCACAATGTGCAGGAGAACAGGAAAAAAAACACACACGCACACCCCATCGTATTGAGGAACATCTCCTATTTGTACGCACGTTCGAGGGTGTTTTTTTTTTGCGGCTACAGTCAGGAGAAAATAGTGGAAAAGCGTAAACGTACCGTGCACGCAACAAGTTGCCCCTAAAAATAAAGGTACATGAAACAGATATGTCACCGTATGAGCCTGTGCCGTCTATTTTTCCCCACATCTGTTTGCCCTATACACACACACACACAATATATACCGGGGAGGACATGAGCTGGTGCACAGCACAGTACGATTGAACCGACAGGCAGGCAGGAAATCGGAACTACTGCCATGCGACATGCAAGACATATCTCTTTCGCCTAAGGATGGCATGGCTATGAAGATGGTGGTCATGTTGTTCATTTTTTACTGCTCTTCAAGCGCCTTCTGTTGACAGATAGCGGCCGCCCATGGCACGGCTAGCGTAGCGAGTCAATGAACGTTCAAAATTATTGTACCGAAAAAAAACATCAAAATTACGGACGAGCGACACGGGTTCGGCTGATACCTAGAGGCAACGAATGTGACCAAGCAACAACAACAACAAACATGTTACTAAAAATATTGAATGAATATATCGAAACATTCAAACGTTTTCCAACCCCATTGAACGCTTGGTAAATATAGCCCTAATAGTCACAAACTGTTATAAATAAACAGTTTCACATCCATTGAAAGGTTTTCGCCGTACGGAACAGTTTTGCATGGGAGCAAATCAAAATGCCTTCACAAACAAATGGCTCATATTAATTACAATCATTCATAAAATACTGTGTACCGAAGGTTGAGGGAAAAAACGCTCAACACAAAAACGGCTGTGTGTGTACTAACAGTTACTACGAAAGTACTCAACTGTATTAGTACAGCAGCAGTAAAGGTGAAACGAAAATTCCATTGCAAACATGCTAGCGAACATGTAGTGGGTTTTATGTTTCTTTCCCATTGTTACAACTCTTATATGCAATAAAGTAGATTGAAGCATTGCAGGCTGTAGCATTTGCCTTCCAGGTGCACCAAATTACCGTGCTTGTAGTAAAACTAAATAAAACCAAACAGGAATTAATAGCAGAACGAAAGTAAACATTTATCTTCCCGTGAGGAAAATGCAGTAGCGGTTACATTTCTCTCATTTTTATGCTCATTTATGCTATGCTGCTATAACAATGTAAAAAAAAAACATTACTATTTGAATCTAGATCGAGGTTAAAACCGGGCTTAACAATGCCAATTTTTTTTGGGAATTAAAGACATAACAACTTAATAAAATCATATGGTAACTACATTTATTACAGTGCTTAACACAACTATACGAGCACTTTTGTTTTAGAATTAACTTGTGTAATTAATTTGTTTTAGAATTATTTTTTTTTTAATTGAATTAAATTAATTTGCTTTAGAATGAAGAATTAATTAGTGAGGTGTACAGAATAATAGAAAACACGTTTTTCAAGGATATTTGAATTTAATACAATTTTTTTCCAAACCTGATAAATTCCTAGTTATCGAAACGCAACTAAACTTTCACAATCGACAATCTATTTTTACGTTAATTAAATTTTAGTGAACAATTTTTGTTTATTGTTTTTAGCTCCCTGCCATACAGTTCCTACGGGAAATATGGAATTTTGGAGAAAATATATAAAATCATAATTCCCATAAACTGTTTGTCTTTTCGAACGTATTTAAAGATATAAACTTGTATCACAGCGACAATCAAAATGTTAAGACTTGCCTTAAAATATACCAAAACCGTTGACCACCAGGTTTTATTCTGTGTAACTTTGTAGGACATAATGTATGTATATCTGTCTCTTTGACTTTGTTTTTAATTTTCAGAGGTAGTTCTTTTTTCCTACGGAATGTGCATCGATTCCTTATTAACCATTTAAAAATTCAAGCCAAACACCCAATCCCTCCCTATCTACTTTGCTAAGTTGGCAGACGTAAACAGTGTGTATGTTAATTTTCATTGTAGCACCTTCGATACGATTTAAATTGTCAAAAAACGCTCAATAGATTAAAATACACGCAAGGGAAGAAAATGTCTCCCTCCTGATAATGTAATCAATTTTCTCTCACCATCACATCATCTAGACTTCGTAATCAATATTACCTCCAAAAGCAACATACTTCAGATCTCAGCCCAAAAAAAAATCACTTGCAATAACATTCAAACAAAAACTTTTCCACCAACTGCAATTAATCAAAATGTGTGTGACAAAACCGTACATTCGTTGTCAAGGTGTTGGAAATCCGCTGGGGAAAATTATTTAACTGTTGTATAATACCATACACTCAAGAAAAATAAACGGGAACAACATAATATTGCTTCATTACACGCAAGTACGCGGTGTTTTATTCTGCCCCATGCCATCAAACCGTTCCGCCAAACACCTGAAACATGCGCTCAATAACTACGTAGCACACACGTGCACTGTGTACGTACACAACTTTTCCTATCGTGCGCATTAGCGTTATTTGAAAATAATCACGAACCGTAAGAAAAGTTAAACCAAAAAAGGATTAAATTTATCATTTTCACAGATGGGACCGCTCATGCATCGAGACCGGGTGTTCCATTATCTGGGAAATGGAAAATGATGAGGAAAAGTTATTTTAAAATTAGGGAATTCTACTCCTGTACCGACCGCAAACCGTACACACAACATCCTTCACAGACAATTATGGACGGAGGGTTATTGTTGATAAAGGCTCTACTAGATTGGTTGGCGCTCGGTTGTGGCCGCACGCTAATGGGGCAAACCATACCCATTCACATCGTACGGGGGTTTGGGTGTTGATGAAACGAAAATAGTTACCAATTCATGAAGAAAGTCAATTAAAAGTCGCCCTTAGGTAAACTCACAGCACCCCGAAACAAGCTCCGTGCCTGTAAAATGTTATCGTTTTTCCTTTTTTTATAAATTTTTCTACACCTCAACAGTGAACAGTATCGGAACCCCGGGGGTTCACACTCATCGCCGATGAGAACTGTGCTACTGAAACAGTTACGAGATTTGATGTGATTTGGTGAGCAGCGCAGAAGAGATTTAACCATTTCTCCTTTGCTAGAAGCGCACGGACACACCCGTTGGGCTCGTCATAATCGAATTCATTATGGAGCACAATTAATTTGAATTAATTTTCAATTAAAACAACCCACTTCCGGCGTCCCGTCGAGAGATGTCGCCCTCCTGTCACATCTGAGTATTACGGATACCGGTATGTGCACCCTTTCGGACGGTTCATTTCAATGCTCAATGCTACCGTACCATCGACCGACGGAATTCCCCCCGGAGGCGATGGGTCGTGTCAGAATACGATATTAATGTGCCATTCCACCCAATGAGCAAGTTTTTGTTTATGGGTTTTCCTCTTGGGAGGAGAAAAATGACGGTGTTTATTGGTTCAACGCGATTGCACCCAATTTTCCCCAGTGGGCGGTGGCACTCGTCTGGGAAATATTCTCTAGAGCATCCCGGCTATTGCCAAGAAATAAAACTCGTTTTCATCAATCAATTAACGATCACTCATGATATTCAGTTTCAAGGTTCATTAATTTGAAATTTACTTCTGAAAGGTGGCCCATCGTCTAATATTATTCCACTAATTTTTCTGTTAATACTTTCAGCGTATTTTAAGCAATTTATGTGGCATCCCTACCAATTCCCCGGTGATAGATACACACAACCACTAAATCATCTCATTAGTCGTCAAACTTCATTCATATAATAAGTTAATTTATCAGTTAGTCTCTGCACTAGTGATGGGAACTCCGTAGAGGATTCACGAAACCACTCCGACTCCGATAGAACTCAGGATCCGACTCCGGAGCTCCATCCACTCCGATCGAATCCTGTTGCTCCGATTGACTCCGGAGTACTCCGATCGACTCCGGTTACTCCGATCGACTCCGGAGTACTCTGGTATACAATGCAAATCCAGGGAAATGGGCCAATTCTAGATACGGATAAATATTCCGTATATTCGCCTGACGTTCTTGTTTTGGTTTTTGATTTCAAATTTGTGCAGGCTGATGGAACACGGAAAGTACCACGTTTGTCGTTTGGAGTTGTCCAAGCACCACATTTAGTTCGTTAAACATTCTACCGTACCATTTTTAAAATTTCAATACTTTCCAACACTCCCTCTACGCTTAACACTCATTCCTGGTTCGGTCTTCGGAGTCGATCAAGAGCTAAGTGATCATACAGTCTGCCTATCAAAGTCGGGACAACTGGAAAAACTAAAGAGTACTGCATATGTCTTGGACTATGTCTTGGTCTGAATATTATTGGATAGCGAGACCTAGAGAAGTCTGAACAGCTTTGATGAACTGCTGGCGAGACTTAAACTACACCTAAACTAGAATAATTTATTCCACGACGTAAAGTTAGGCAATGGATACTTCAAATACCTTACTAAAACGTAGAGAATTTCTATTAGGAGGTTCTTTTGGAATAGTACGTGATTATTTGGAAGAGTGTATGAGTTAGCTTCGTGTATTATTCCAGACAATTAGCCGAGGAAATAGGTTGGACTAACAAACTCTCAAAATTCATCAACCACCAAATAATCCGCATATGGAGCAGCAGATTTTAGATCTATCTTCAACAATTTCAGCAAAAACTGAGGATCAAACAATCTGCAAATCTACGATCCACAAAAAAACGATTTAAATGACAGCATTTATTTCTAATTTGAGTATTGCTTAGGTGCCTTCCAGCTGTCGTTTAGAACGCCCCCGCTAGATAATTACTAGGTGGGTGCATTATTTATCAAGGATTAGGAATGCAAATGTGTAGGATTTAGGTGATTTAGGTAAAATTTATCACATTCCAATAACATTTTTAGTTTAGTTTGTCATTAAACAATTTAGAGTGTATAAAAATTATTCAAATAAAAAATGAATGTGTTTTTTAATCATATTTCATTCCCGCTACTCCTCCCTCACTCCCATATCCTCACGCCTTTCAATCCTTTTTTTATTACCGTTCGTTGCACTAACTAACCCCTACTTTCAGTCTACACCTTCCATGTTCCCGCCGAGCACACGCGTTAGGGAGAGGGCGATAAATGCGTCTATATTTAGACAAATATTAAACAAACATGTACTGGCACACGTTTTCCTGGCTCCCTTTTCTTAGGTACACCAAAAAGGCATGATTATCGCTATTTAATGTTTCACACATGTTTGCAATTATTGAAAAGATGCACACGTTAGCTTCTTTTTTATTGTTCAACAACGCGAAGATAAATACAATAATGGTGGGTGAAACATTTTTCGCACAAGTATTACGTGCTCCCTGCAACGACACAAATTAATACAAGCGAAATGACCAATTATTAAATTGCTAACATGTAACAAAAAGGCCGACTACGAATCATGATAAAATTGGGAATGTTTCGAATGTTCGCTATACAGACGATCAATTTATTTTGCTTCACAGATATGTCGCATTCTCCGAAACAACGGCGTACATTTTTCTCTACAATGTGAAATAAA